>VMDO01019766.1:0-38961 GCA_007922755.1 Pedetes capensis
TCAATAGGGCCACCCGTGGTGGACAGGTTTCAACTGAGCTTCCAGAGTAAGACAGACTAGGGGGAAGGACCCAGAAGCCCACTCCCAAAACAATTGTTCTTGTTGTGTGCCATAGAGTCGGGTCCGACTCATAGTAACCCTTATAGGGTTTTCAATGGCTGATTGTTTCGGGATTGCCTTGGGAGAGGATTGCCACATTCAGCCTTCTCCCATTTTGGGGGTGCCGGGAATCGAACTCGGGACCTCAAAGACTGCAGAGTGGTGCTCTACCAACTGAGCTAAATCCCAGCCCCCAAACAATTAGCCATTGAAAACCCTATGAATGGCAGAGAAGCTCTGTCAAATACAGTGCCAGCAAATGAGCTCCCCAGGCTGGAAGGCATTCAAGAAACAACTGGCAAAGAGTTGTCTCCTCAAAGTAAAGTCAACCTTAATGTCAAGAATGGAGTAAAACCCCTGTGACCTCCAGTTGCTGATGTGGCATGACTCAAAATGAAAAAAAAAATCCATAGTGGCTCCAACAATTGACTCAAGCATAAAAAGATCATGTGCATGGCACAGTGCCCTGTGGTGCTTCATTCTTCTGCACTTAGGGTTGCTATGAATTGCATCCAACTTGACGGCACCCAACAACAGCAGCGTAGTATTTGAATGTTCTGCCCACAGCATGTGTTATCTTTTTAAATTAAGAAAAAAAAATAAGAAATCTTCTAAAAAGTTGTAGGTTGGGGGAAAGAATCTCAGTTTATATAGTAAGACACCTGGATTGGGGACATTGAATAAGCCATTTCCATATTTCGGGCCTAAAAAGCTGCCCTCTAGCAGTACTTCTCAACCACAACATTCGTGACATTCTAACCCACCTAAGTCTCAGTAGTGGGGCTGTGCTATGCCCCCATAAGATGTTTATCAGCATCTCTGGCCTCGACCCACTAGAAGCTGCTCTCCCACCCCAACCTCCCCAAGGTGTTTTTTTTTTTTCCCTCCATTTATTGGTAAATGATGGTGGGATACAGAGTAATACAGCATTGGCTTTTTCCATTATGCAACTATTATATCACTTTTGGTTACACTTTTACCAACTTACAAGGTTTATGGAGCCTTTTGACTAACATGCAGTAAAACTCAAATGCATATCTTCCCAAGTTGTGACACGAAAATGTTTCCAAACATTGCCAAGTGTCCTTTGGGCAGCAAAACTACCCCCAGTTCACACCCACTGTCCTAGAGGGTCTTCCTATGTCTCCTTTGATGGAAACCTTCTATAATTACATTCAGAAGCTAAATCTAAAGTCTGAGGTTTGAGGCCCAATGATGCACAGGGAAGTAACGACGGTGTACAGCAGACTCATCAATATTTTCATGATTCATTAGGTAAAGGATGACATGAAAATGAATAAAATGAAGAAATAAGACCCTGAGTACTCAGAGAAAACCTTAGGACATATGGCACAGCTGGGAAACTCAGAGTCCATGCTAATAACTAATAATATTAATAACTTTAGCTGTTGACAGTTCTACCTTTAGTTAAGATAATTGAAATGCTGCAGAAATGTTCAATTGCTTTCTAATTTAAAATGAGGTGGTAGCACTAACAACACCATATCATGTCCAATGCCAAGTGTTTCCAAACCTAGTGTTTTCTCTTCTTAGTGTTTTCTCTTCATAATACAAAGATACTTCTCGTTTTTCTAAATAGGATATTTTATTCTTCTGTGCTAACAATATTATGATCGCATAAAAGGAAAACAAATTATCACTGTCTTTGTTATCTTTTAAAAGAGAGTAGCTTCTTTATATTTATCATTCTATTAACAAAAACTTCCTAATATTTGACACTGAAGTACTTCTGAATTAAAATTATTTATGCTTATGCTAATGACTTGCCACTGTAAGATCTTTACATCGTTTGAATTAAAAGGAGTAAAAAAGATTCAATGTGATTTGAAATTCAAAGTTCTTTAAAAATTGGTAGTTCATCCATCCATATAGAGAAAGCCATATATTAACTAGGATGTTTCATTAGCATCAACCCCGTACACCTGGCACACATTCACTGTTCAACAAATGTTGAATAATTATCATTATTTGCAGCCATGCCAGAAAAGAGGTTTATTCCAAATCACTAGCACTGGTTTTTATGGCAACCAAAAGGCACAAAGTTTGAAGGAGGAGATTGTCACACAATAAATTAACATTCTGAGTTGTCTTTCACAAGTAACCCTTAAATCATTACCAGAAACTGCTTCACTATCATTTTAACATCTATGTCTTTCTATGTGTTCAGGGAGCTCCAGAGTGAGTCACCCTGCCCAGTCCTCTTCCACTGCCAGCTGCCTTTACACCTCTCCTTCTAGCTGCAGGTATTGTGGCAGCCACAAGGAAATAACACAAGCTCGCAGGTGTACCTAGTTGAAAACTCTTTCAGCTGGGTTCAATCTGTATAATGTTCTAACAACCTGAGCCTCGATGGTGCAGAGACAGCCAAGAGGACAAGTCCTATCATGTCGTGAGAATCATCTCCTCCTCCTCCTCTTTCTTGGGAAGAGACCTAGGCTATGCATTAGGGCTCTGAAATACTAATCCCAGTTCTTTCAATACCACAGTAGATTCAAGCCACGATACTTCCTATACCCGATCTTCCAAAAGTGCAACTTTCCAGATTTAAAATTCTTCAAGCCTTTGAGTCTTTCCTTAAATCACAATGAGTAATTAAGTTCATTGTGGGAAGACTTTTTGACTGACTTTATGGAGGAAAACAAATTGAGTTCCGATGGCAACTGTAAAACTGGAAGTTATTTTTATTTCTCCACAAATATCAAATAGATGGGAAGACAAGGCTGAGTTTATCATGGGAGAGGTGGATGAGCCAAGATCACCAACCAAATAGACTATTACAAAATGCAATCCCACGAGATGGCTTAAGCCTATATCTACAAATCACAACTGTCTAAGTTCCTGCCATTAACTTTTTAAAATAACATTTTCAAATCAAATAATTATAACATGACTAATGCGGCCAACCTCTTTGTGGATATCTTTGTGTCCCCACCCCTAATCCTGAATCTTAAATTGGGATAAATTATACTGTATGATTTCCAATCACTTATGACTGGGTTCAGGACTTGAAGTCATCTTGCTAATGCTAGCTGATTTATAGCTAACATCTGATGAAACAAACACATGTACGCAAACAAATTAGCCCATCACCTAGATGTTCAATCTATCGTGAGGACAAAAAGAAAAAAAAAGCATAAAGCTAGTTCATTTACTATGATGTCTCCACATATTTGTAAAGAAATAAAAGCTAGACACCAGATGAAATGCTCCCATCAGGGAAAAAAGGGGGAAAATACATTTATGTAAATTCAAAAGAGATCCATAAACTGCAATTGGAGAATTTTATTATTAGGCTAAGCTTCTTAGTATAGAAATCCCCAAAACTCTCCAACTGGGCAGCTAATTGAGAGTTAGGAAATGTCAAAAAGATCTCTTTCATTCCTTCATTCATCACAGGGAATATAGAATCCCTTGCTCAATATGATAATGTGAGTTTTGTTCAAATCAGATAGAGGATTGGCTGGTGATGATGTCATACCCATGGGTTAATCCCCAGTGAATACAGTTTTAATATCATCTGCATCAATAGATCATTTACACAACAAGGTATTAAACATAACAATAAGTGAGTGGTACAGATAAAAGCAGCTATAAGAGAAAGGCTATGTGCCACTGAAAAGGAGGTGGGAGGACAAAGGAGATATATATATATATATATATATATATATATATATGTATGTATCTGTGTATATATATGTATATATACTTATATACATGTGTGTATGTATACACACACATACACACACACACACACAAAATGGAAAACCAGGTCATCAAACAATACACACCTCTAAAAAGATCACAAAATGAATATTGATATTCAAGTGTCCTAGCACAGCCTAGGAGTAGAAAAATGAGAAAGGTTGCTTCCAGTGAAGAATATTCAATAATCGAAGACAGATGAAATTAATAAAGCCATTCTTAAACAGGCAAACTGGCAGCTGCCGCTTTTCTGAGAAGGGCAACTTTCTTATCTCTAACAAGGAAAACTGGCCAAGTCAAATCATGACTTACAAACTTAAATTTGCAAGTGCCACAGGGTAATTAGGTGGTACTGAGGGACAAGAACAAAGTCATGCAAAGCAGAATAACGAGAGAACTTAGGAAAGAAATCTTGAAATACAGCTTTCAGCTATGAGAATGCTGATGAAGAAATGTCCACACGTACACAGAAAGCTGTTTGCACAAATGAGTGATGCTAACTCACTGGGTCATTTTGGGAGGACATAAGTCATCATTTGTCGTAATGATTCTGAAAACTGCCCTTATGCTGCCTTATTAAGGCAAGTATTTCCAATCCAAAGGAAGTGCTGGGCTTGCACACTGATTTGTGACTATACTTAGCAGAAATGCTTCTCACCGTAAAACCACAGCAAGCTGTTGAAGAATCCTTTTGAAGTCATACGTTTGTTCTCAAATGACTGAGTGGAAAATACTAATTACATTGGCAAATGGCTATTCCTAAATTACGGTGTTTGGGTTTTGGTTTTGTTTTAAACCCAGGCCCTGCTAGAAAGCTGAACCATCACTGCGTGCAAGTTTTGGTATCTGAGCGTGCAGGTAAGGCTTCTGGTTGCTGTGAACAATTCTTCTATCAGGGATATTAGAGAAAGAATCGGATGCACGCCCACGCACACACCGGTATGGTTTGTCACATCACATCAACCTTGCTCCTCTTAGAGGGATTCCAGCCACTGAAAAGTTAGAAGCGAGTTCAAGAATAAGGATGCTTCATTCAAGGGGCTCTTTCAATCCCGTGGGGGAGGATGGACACAAGGCTACGTCTCAGCAAGTCCATGAGCCCACGCATATACATATCCCTGAGCTGATTCGCACCTTGGCGGAGGCTGTCACCTGGGTCCATGGAGCTGAGCCCTCAAATAGTAAATGATACTGATCGATGAGGAAAACGCACCAGCGGCACCGCCTCTGACTTAGGCTGCCTCCCCAGGTGTGGGATACCAAGCTTTCCCTTTCAGTCCTCACCAAGGGCAAGCTCTACAGTGGGGTTAAAGATGTCCATCCTTTGGAGAGGATTGGCAGAGCAAACGGGGCAAGAAAAGAGAGAAAGGGGGAAAGAAACGTGGAGACGGCGCCTCGGTGGGCAAACCCAAGATGCTTCACGCGGGAAGAGGGGCAACTTCCAGACCCGCTCCAGTTCTCCACTTGCGCGGGAAGCTTTGCGTTCCCAGGTGGAAGACGCGTCCCGACCGTTTGCTGCGCTCTTCCAGCCAGAGCCCAGCAACCAGTGGTTCAGGAGGCAGGCTGACCTGCTTGCTCCTGCTGACTGCGCTAAGGACCCAAGCTCAGATCCCAGGGGTGAAGCCCAAGGCCAGCTTGTCCAAAACGAGAGCTCACAGAGAGTTCGCCTTGCCCCTATACGTACCCATTCATTAAGTGGCCACCCCTACACCCATGCAGGGTCCCCGGGGTCTGTGAATGGCAGACCTGAACCCCAAAATCTCCTCTGCCCCAGATCCTTACTTTGGAGCGCTACTTCCAACTTAGGGGTGCGTGCGGACGACTCAGGCAGTCTCCCCTGCTCCCTAGAACGGCAGAAGGAAGACAGCTGCTCCGAATCCAGTGAACGGGTACTGGCCCGACAGGCAGGTGCTGCCCCAAAGACGTTTGAGCCCAGGATCTAAAGCCACTCCAGCCCCACCTTTCCGCTCCCTCCTTTCCCCTCCTTCTTACTTGACTAAAGCCAGGAGCCGAGTAAGACCTGCGCGTCCAGGGCGAGGCACCGTGGGCAGGTCTGGACCCCGAGGAGACTCAGTGCGCCGTCCATCAGCCCGGCCAAGAGGAAAGAAGTTCCCGAGTTTCTCCAAAGAGAAACCCAAGCGGCTGCGGGAGGAGCGCAGCGCCTGCCGAGGAGACACCGCTGGGCGACGCTCCCGAGGTCTTCAGAGAGCGGCGCACCCAGGTGCGCCCCGTCCAGGGTAGCGCGCGGCGAGCTATGCGGAGCCGAGCCCCACTAGTAAACCGGCCGGGAGGGGCAGGGCCAGACACTGGCCGCGCTGATTGGCCGGGCCGGCCGGCTGCCCCGGCCCAGGCCAACCCCGCAGTCCACGTGGGTCAGCCATCTCCCCGCCCTGCACCCGGGCTCCGCAGGCTCGCCGCAGCTACCCCTCGGTGCGCCTCTCCCGAGCGCCTCGCTGTGGCCACCACGTCGCAGGTGCTGGGGAAAAAGGTACTGCATTTTTTCTGAATACCTGAGAGCCGTGTCGAGCCCTCCAAAAAGAAAAATATAAGGTTCGGCTCCTAGTTGAAACCCTTCCCCCTACGGAGGACTCAAATCAGTTTGCAAGCGGGATCCCTTAGCCACCCTGCGGCTAGTACATGCATAATTAATCTGGCTTCATGTGTACTTTGCTTGCATAGGCGGAGGGAAAACTCATCATACATGTCAATAACAGAAAACATTTCTTTTTCGTAGTGGCGCACGCGTGTTATCGCAGCCACTCGGTAGGTTGAGGTAGGAGGATCGCAGTTTCCAGGCCAGAGGCAGCCCTGGTAACTTAGGGAGACCCTGTCTCAAAAACAAAAAAAAAGCAGGGTTGGGGATGTAGCTCAGTGGTAGAGCAGTTGCCTAGTGTCCACCAAGGCCCTTGGTTTGATCCCTAGCACCACTACATAAATAAACAAACAAACAAACAAACAAATATTAAAAATGGGCTGTGGGTACAACTCAATGGTAGAATGCTGGCAAAGTATGTGTGAGGTCCTCTTCTGCAAGCGAATATTAAATATTGCTCCTTTTGCAGAGAGAATCTCATCTGATACCCATTTTACAGATGAGGAAACTGAGGCACAGTAATTTACTGAAGACTATGAAGTTAACTAGTGGTGAAGCTTACATTTGACCCTAGGATGCCTGCTTATAGAATCCATACTCTTTGGCATGCAACATTAGGCCAGCAGAAGCATCCCCTGAGACAAGTTAGAATTACAGACTTCCAGGCCTAACCCTAGAACCAGGATCCTCATTTAAAGAAGAGCCCCAAGTGGTTACCATAGGCATAAAGTTTGAAAAGCATTGCTGGACACCACTATACCAGTACGCTGTTCATTGTCGGTGGTTTGGCTAATAATATTCTGGTCCTTTTACTCTTCTTTGACATAAAATGCCTCAGGTGAATTCCAAAGTATATTTGCCCTTCTCTGCACTTATGGCTGGAACTAAGTTAGGGCAGACCTCAGGCCTCTGTTCCCTGTGCCTTTGTGCTATACACACAGGTCATATCACATTATTTTACTGACAAACAGCTTCAATCCCTGACTCTTTTATTATTGAAATTGGAGCTTTGCAGTCTAAGACAGTCTTGTTATCAAATTGTCACTGAGAAGGGAATTCAAGTATGACAGGGGCTAGATCACTGAGGTGCCTCAAAGACTGAGTGCTGAAAACTTATGAAGGACAGGGGCGATTCAAACAAAACCTGAAAGAATGCCAGGAGATTCCACACCACTCACTCTTTTACTCAATAAAAGTAAAGGCCTACTCTGTGTCAGGCAACGATAACGGGTACTGGTATATATAGAAGTGGGCAGAACAGTGAAAATTCCTTCTAGTGGAGAGACAAGCAGTTAACATGATAAATAAGTAAATTGCTGAGGGAAGAAGATGATGATAGGTGTTACAAACACAAAAAAATGCAAAGAAAAGGAGATGAGTGCTGGGGAGGGTGCAATTTTAACTACACTGGTTAGGCTAGTTCCCCCCACTGAGAGGATAACATTTGACTACAGACTTGGAGGGCTAGGATTTAGCTCAGTTGGTAGAGCACTGCACTGCAGTCTCTGAGGTCCTGAGTTCAATTCCCAGCACCACAAAAATGGGAGAAGGGCCTGGCAATCCACTCCCAAGGCAATCCTGAAACAGTCAGCCATTGAAAACCCTATGAGGGTCTCTATGAGTTGGATACCGACTCTACAGCACCTAACACACACAGACTTCGAAGAGGTGAGGGAGCAAATCATTTCGAACATCATTCTCTGAACTTTTTGGTACTAGGGGCCAATTTCTTGGAAGACAATTTTTCCATAGATGGTGTGTGTGGGGTTCCAGATATGAGCAAATCACCTCCTGTTGTGCAGCCCAGCTTCTAACCCCAGTGGCCCAGGGGACCCCTGATTTAGAACAAGGCCACATTCATTCATTCATTCACCAAATATTTATTGATTCCACTTGCAGGGGTCTGTGTGTTTACTGTGTGTTATCTTCAAGTTTCCTAGAATGAGGTTTTCTTGTCACAGCAGGAAAAACAAAAATGTAAGCAATTCGCTGTGGCTCAACCTCACCATATTCTCTATCCTAGATGTTCCATATTGATAGGGGTTCATTTGTGTCTCCCTAAAGGTCACATGCCTATATCCGTACCACTGTGCCATCTGATCCTGTCAGATCTCAGAAGCTAAGCAGAGTCAGGCCTGGTTAGTCCTTGGACAGGAGACTACCTGGGAACACCGGGTGCTGTAGGCTTGGGAGATAGACTCTCGGCAACCCACTCTCAAAAAACAATCAGCCATTGAAAACCCTATGAAAAGCAGAGGGGCACTAATAATAGTGTTTTACTTGTTGTACATAGGGTTACTATGACTTGCACAACGAGTGGATGGCACCTAACAACAATAACAAAAGTCGCATATTGAAGTCCTAACACCTTGTACCCCAGAATGTGGCCCACTTGGAAATAGGATCTTAGCAGAGGCAATCGAGTTAAAATGAGGTCATTAAGGTAGGACCTAAGCCAAGATGACGATATCCCTATAAAAAGGGAAAATTTGGAGCTGGACATGCACACAGGCAAAACAACACATGATTATCAAGAGAGAGAATGGGGTGTAGTATCCATAAGCCAAGGAATGTCAGAGTGGCTGGCATACCACCTAAAGAACAGGGACAGAAAACAGCTTCTCTCAGCCCTCAGAAGGAACCAACCTTGCCAACACCTTGATCTTGCACTTATATCTTCCAAAACTGTGAGACAATGAACTTCTGTTAAGCCACCAAGTTTGTAGTAGTTTGTTACAGCAGCCCTTACAAACTCATACAAGTATATTTCTAAAGTAAGATGGTAGAGTTAAAGGACTCATTTGTAAATTTCCAATGACTTGATATTTTTCATGCAGTAGCAAGAAGCCAGAAGATCTGATGAATGGAGATTTATGACTAAAACATTACCCCAAAGTGGCAAATTATGAAGAAAAAGAAAGCCAAACGAGTTCCAATTATTCAATTATTTCTTCAGCTATTTATCAGATGCCTGCTAGGTTTTTGGGGTATGGACACAAAGCAGATGGGATTTCCATGTATGGTTATGGGGAAAGTTGGACATTAAACAATTTAGCAAATATATGAACAAGGTAATTTCAGAGCAAAATATTTACTTCAAAAGATATAGAATAAACATTAGAAGAGAGGGGAGTGGGTTTAACTTACATTGACTTCACAGGAAAGGCCACCAGGAGGAGGCAATATTTGAGCCAAGACCTAAATGACAAAAAGCCATCCAAGCAATAATCTGGGCAAAAATTGTTCCAGGCAGATATAGCAACTCCTCTTGTAAGAAAACATCCTGCCATGCATTTCACAACACCCTTCCCTTCACTTTTTTCCACCCCTTTTGCATCTTTTGAGGTTGTATATCAATCAATGTCTGTATCATTAAAATTGAGTCAAATTACTTTTTTTTATGTAAGAACCCACGAAGGTCACACCAACAGGGATGTGTGACACACATACACATTCAGAAAGCACCCCTTGACATGCCTCGGTATTGTAGGTAGGAATACCACGTGTTCTGAACATCATGTTTATTTTTCCTCATCTGTATAACTATTGGGCATGACCTGGTGTGTAGTCACTACCCCAATGACTGAGCCTGCGAGGGAGCATTCAGGCTCTCCTAGGTCTGTTTATAATATCCTCTTATTATCACGTGAAGCTTCAGTTTTAAATTTCTGCAGTGCTCATGTAGGATGAGTGAGATTTTCCCTTAGATTAATGAGAATAATAGCTAACATTAATCGGAGGCTTGTATGTGGCTCACTGTGCTGAGTGCTTCACGTGGATTATCATTATAACCCTATCAGGTAACTTTCTCTTATTATAATCACCATTCCACAGATGAGAAAACTGGGGCTCCAAAGAGGTTGAAGAATATGGCCACGGTCAAAACCACTATTAAGTAGCCAATTTATGCCTTGGGCCAGAGTCTTTGACTGCAAAGACTGTACCAGGGTGGGTGAGCAGAAATACATGAAGTAAGCTCCAAGAAAATGCAAAAAGCATTTGTCTATTCCGTTGCATTTGTCTTTGAAATTTTCAGAGCACTGTACTCTGACTTTTTAAAATTTACCCCAGCCCGTTAGCTTTCAAGTTCACTTTTCTAGCCAGATATTTGCTTTGCTTTTCCTTGCATCAAACTGGGAACTATCAGGACTTTGATAAATGAAACAACTGATATTTTTGTTTGTTTGTTTGCAGCATCCTCTAAGGAAATTTGAGTCAAGCTTCTTAGAGCTCAGCCTATGCTGATAGACATTGTATCTCATGCAGGGACAGCTTCCTAACACAAAGGAGCTCCCTCCCCTTACTCAAA
The DNA here is from genome assembly GCA_007922755.1 of Pedetes capensis. Taxonomy (NCBI): domain Eukaryota; kingdom Metazoa; phylum Chordata; class Mammalia; order Rodentia; family Pedetidae; genus Pedetes; species Pedetes capensis. The sequence goes on from VMDO01019766.1 coordinate 10,725, forward strand.
TAGTAGGAAGGAACATCACGCCCCCTTGCCAATGCAAACAGTGTTCACAGTGTGCAATACCTACTTTAGCCCTCTTTGCACAGATCCTAAAAATGGTTTCAGTGGCTCTTTGTGAATCACTTTCTATTCTCGTGGTTTCCCCACAGTCCCAGGCAGGGAGAAAGCCCGGTCAGTGAACTTTCAAGGATGAAAAGGTATGAGACTCCTCTGGCTGGATCCTGGATTTCCCCACCTTGCTCAGGAAGTGGGTGGCTGTTTTAGCTGTTAAATGACTTCCTGCCTGGGATGGCGGGGCCTGGCTGGTTTTAGACTCCTGGAACTCGGACAAGGTGTCTGGCTGTTGGCTTTGGAAGGCCCAGGTGGGTTTCACTGTTCTTCCCTTTGCTGACCACAACTGCTTCAATAATTTATGTCCTGGAAAAGAACAGTACTTCAGGGCAAATTAGCATGAGAGGAATTTATGAAACCACAATGGAGGGCATTTTTAGAGGTAACACAGGCGCTGTTACATAGAGATACAAGCTATGTTCCAAATAGGACCAGCCCCAGGTAGAATTATCAAAGAAAGAATCCTCTTTGGGGGACCTTCTGTTTTTCCCATCTCTCCTATCCCACCATTTCCCATGTGGACATGTATCTCTTGCCTACACAGAAGACTGGCCTCGGCATTTATTCATTTTTTCACTGATGCTTTTACTAACTCATTTAAAACTTCTGCTTATCAAAGAAATATTTGAACACCACTTTCATAGCAGCATGATTTGCAATAGCCAAAAAGTGGGAACAACCAAACAAAATACAGTATGTACATGCAATAGAATAGTATCTGACCTTAATAAGGGAGGAAATTCTGACATATGCTACAACATGGATAAAACTTGAAGCCATTATGCTAAGTGAAATAAGCCAGTTACAAAACAACAAATACTTTGTCGTGCCACTTATATGAGATACCTACAGTGGCCAAGTTCATAGAAATAGAAAGTAGAATGGTAGCTGCCAAGGGTGAAGGGAGAAAAGAGAGTGTTTAATGGGTACAGAGTTTCAGTTTTACAAGATGAAGAGTTCAGGAAATGCACAGGGTGATGGTTGCCCAAGAATATGTGTGCTTAGTGCCACTCAGCTATACACTTAAAATGGCTAGATTATAAATTTTATGTTATGTATACTTAACCACAACTAAAAATAAATTTACATTTCCTGTGATGCTATCTAAAATATAGATGTGGTTCAATTTATATCACAAATTACCAGACTCTAGTCAAGTGGCTCACGCTCCAACAACTCAGAAGGCAGAAGCAGGAGGATCGCAAGTTTGAGGCCCAAGGTAGCCTGCACAACTTAGTGAGACCCTGACTCAAGATAAAAAATAAAAAAGGGGGCTGGTGAAGAAGGGATAATATAAAGAGTAGAAAGAAGGAGGCAGGGAAATAGCAAAAGGAAGCAAAGATTGCAGAAGGTGGGAGGGGGAGGAGAAACAACGTAAAAGGATAAAGTGGGAGAAGGTAATCTCATTGTAAACAATGCAACTTCATGAGTACATGGGAAAAATAGGGGAACATAACCCAAATATGCATATGAATTTTACTACATATTAGTCAAAAGTTTGCATAAACCTCATAAGTTGATAAAAGTGTAACTAAAATTGATGTAATAACTACATAATGGAAAAAGCAAATGCTGTATTACTCTGTACCCCACAACATTTACTAATAAAGGGAAAAAAGATGGGGCTGGGGGTACAGCTCAGTGGTAGAGCATTTGTAAAGTATGTGTGAGGCCCTGGGTTCAGCCCTCTAGTAAAAAAAAAAAAATTGTCAGATTCATACCAAACATTTTAGTTTAAAAAAAAAAAAAAAAAAAGCCTGTTTTGATTGCATGTACTTAATATTATACTAGGGTCTTGAGATGTAGTTGTGAATGATATTCATAATCCTTGACTTCAAAGAGTTTACAAAAGTATACCATAATGATCTGGATGAAATTCCTTATTTAGTTTATATTTTCTTCCTCCAACAGTATTTATTGAGTGTCTACTATATGCCAGACTCCCTGCTGTCTACTGGTATACAGATAACCAAAGTAGATGCAGATCCAACTCTTTTGTGACTGCCAGTCTAGCAGGGTAAAAAAGATAAGCAAGAAATTGGTTATTTAACCCTTACCTTCCCTCAAAACTCACTTGTCTGTATCTGCACATTCTAGACTCTAGCAGCTGACCTTATCAAGTCTGCTAATGATACTCACATTCAAAGCTTCTAATTGTAATTCCTTTCTCATTTGTAACATGTTTGTGCCAGAACACAAGAAAGAAGGTATTAACTAAGCATTTTCCAAAATGTGATTTTGACTTCACAGGTGGGGTACAAAATGATTTCACCTGAAACCCATAAATTTTGAATAGCTGTTACTCATTTTAATGTACATTAGGACAAAAGATAACATGTAACATCAAACCTGTGATTTCATAGATACCTTTACATAGAATGAGGTTAAATTTAAGAGTGTCTCTAATTAGAGAAAAATACTAGGATAATATAATTTAAGCACATAGCAAAATTGCCCCCATGTGTTTGTCAGCTTCTTGTGCTATGGGAGCTTGCATGTGGCTGTGATGCTGAAAGCTCTGCCACCAGTACTTCAGATACCCATGGTGGACAGGTTTCAGCTGAGCTTCTAGACTAAGACAGACTAGGGAGAAGGACCTGGCATCCCACTCCTGAAACGATTAGCCATTGAAAACCCTATGAATAGCAGAAAAGCCCTGTCAAATATAGTGCTAAAAAATGAGCTTCCGGGCTGGAAGTTATTCAAGAAACAATGGGGAAGAGTTGCCCTCAAAGTAGAGTTGATTTTAATGATGGGCATGGAGTAAAGGCCCTGGCACCTCCATTTTCTGATGTGGCATGACTCAAAGTGAGAAGAAACACAGTGGGTGCAACAATGGGCTCAAACATAAAAAGACTGTGTACCTAACACAGTGCTGGGTAGTGTTTCATTCCTCACTATGAGTCAGAACTGACTCAATGGCACCTAACAATAACAGAGCAAAGCGGGGAAGATTGGGCACAACAAAATTGGAAAGGAGGCTGATGTTTGTAAATGCAAGGGTGACTCCATTGCCAGGAGTGCCTGATGAGAATGACATTCTGAGGAAGCCAAGGGCTGACTGTGCCTTCATATCTTCCTCATGGGCCCAACCTGCCAGCACCATTGATGTCTCTTCACTTTCTAGCTCTGCAAAGCAAGGGGAAGCCACTGTGTCCCCCACCAAGGGATGGGCTTGAAGAATCTCTTCCTCATCCATTCACCAATTTGGCTTCCCCTGAAATGACTCAGTCTGGATGAGGGTGGTGGCACAGGCATGCTGAGAGTTAAATATCTTTGGAACTTGGGTTCTAAGAATGCTAAGTCTGTATCTTGCAAGTTGATACTGCCACAAAGGAGAGGTGAAAAGAGAAACCCCGCTTCCAGTCCTGACCTGTCCTATTTATTCTCTTCAACTTCTAGTGCAAAGTTTTGGAGAAAGCAGAAAAATAAAATGTTGAGTTTTAATTCCCAATTTTTTCCCTCAATCCTATTTTAATACATGCAACAAAAACCATATACCATCTGACTTTTATTTTTGGACTTGAGGTTTTTTTGCCTTTACCTTGAAGCAACATTATTTAGTAAAAGGTCATGAATGTTGAAGTAGGATTTAAGAGGCTTCACTTGGACATCTGACATTTGGAACACTGTTGATTGGGGACTTTCCCACCAGGGAAGCTAATTCTATCAATGGACCTCAAATCCCATGATTGCAAGCTAGATGCAATACTAGACATTCGCCTGCCTGCCAGACACCTTCTTCTGAGAGGGCACACTAGACAAAACCCTTGATTGCAAGTGACAGAAACTTAATACAAATGGGCATAAGCAAAAAGAGACAGCTATCTGTTCACATAGCTGAGATGTTCCAGAAGCACGCTTGGACATTAATACTCAAGGGAGGGCAGGCCTGTGTAGGAAGGTCTTCCCCATCTCTTTGCTTTGTTTTTTGATTGGCCCCATTCTTTCTTACCAAGAAGAAGCTTCTTCCAAACAGCAGGGAAGACATTCCCTCAATAGCCCCAAGCCATGCCCTGGCAGCCATGTGAACCTAATGCAACGAGAATTCTTCCTCTGGCTTCAGATTTTTAAAATCTGGTCTAGCTTGTTTCACAAGCCCATCCCATTCCCAGGTGAGGAAGGGGGCAAATGGCTTCCCTGCCATGATTGCATGGTTATGCATTCCTGGAGAAGTGTTAACAGTGATAACTGATGTCCATTGCAGAACTCTGCCCCACCTACTGCTCTGAGTGACCAATTAGCCATGTTCTAATATTACCAACCCCTTGGCAATAGCTGACTAAATTAGGTTTGGGCTCCTAAGCCAAGTACTGTCCATCCATCCAATACCTCCAACTTGCATGGCCTGGCTAGTGAAGTGGCATGCGCCAATCAGACTTCCCTGCCTAGAGTTTGAAAACAGGAGCCCAAGAGATGAGCCATGTAGTTGGGTCAAATAAGCCAAATGTCATTAAAAAACAGGACAGACTATACAGGCAATGTGCAATGAACGATATGAAGCAGCTAGTCTGCAGATACCGAAGACCACAGCAAAGAGACACATTGATTCTGAGATGCATCACCTCTGGATGAGAGATTCATGGAGTCGCTGATTCGGTTTACTGGCAGTTCCAGTGCCTAGAACTTCTGTGATATGAGTAGACAATCCAGGCAAGAAAAGGCTGACACATGTAGTACATTTCTTCACATTGGTTTACTTCCTCTTTGTAGTAACTCTGTTAAAAGGCTTTTCTTTTCTCCATTTTCTAGATGAATAAATTGAGGCTCAGAGAACCTATTTGATGTTCCTTAAAGGAATTTTTTTTTTCAAGCTATGAAGTCTCTGATTCATGAGTGCTTTTCCCCTATTAAAGCTGCCTAAGAATCTTGAGTGGTACAGAGATCCCAGCTATAAACACAGACTTGAAAATCACCTCCTTTAGACTCTTAGAGGTATTCGCTGAAGCCACGGAAGGGAACGAGGCAGTCAAGGGAAGGAACACGACTAGAAATCTACACCATCAGCTGCCTGCTGCTCAGGTCCTTGAACTTCACCACTGGTTTTCCTGCACCTGGAGTCTCCAGCTTGCAGACAGCAGATTGTGGGACTTCTTGCCTCTAAAACCACATGAGCTAATACATTATAATAAATTTCATGATATACACACACATGTGTGCATATCCTACTGATTCTGTTTCCTTTGAGAACCGTAATAAAGTACTTTATCAGAAAAAGGGAGATCAAGGTAGAATCTGTGGAGACAATAAATGACTGTGCTTTTAGGTACCATGCAATGGAAGAAACTTCAAGTGGTTTGTTTTCCAGAATCTGCTCGTTTTTCTATCATGTTTACATTGTGTATCACTTTCACAGTGTGCCCTGCCAAAGGATTTGAGAATTTCCCCTTTACATTTGCATCTCTAAACAAATCTTGCAAATTAGCACAGACCTACAGGGTCAGGCTGAAGAAAATGAGGTAACCTAGAAAACATCAAGGTGAATCTGGCCACCAAAGCAACACTTCCACCCAGTCTTGGCAAGAAATGCTCTGAATTGAGGTGAATTTGCCATGGTGCCTTCAGAATGTCCCAATGTTTTAATAAGATTTTGTTTGATGTTTTGGTTGTTTTATGTTTTGGTTTGGATGGGTGTTTTGTTTGTTGTTGTTGTTGTTGTTGTTGTTTATTTGGTTGGTTTTGGTTTGGTTTGGTTTGGTTTGGTTTGCAGTACTCTGGCTGAACCCAGGGCCTCATACATGCTTTGCAAGTGCTCCACCACTGAGCGATACCCTCAGCTCAATTTTTACTTTTTATTTTGAGACAGGGTCTTGCTAAGTTACACAGCTGCCTCTGTCCTCAAACTTGATATCCTCTTGCCTCAGCCTCTTGAGTGACTGGGATTAAAGGTGTGCACCAGTGCACCTGGCTATTTTGGGGGTTTTTTTTAGACAGAATCTCTCTCTATAGCCTACGCCGGTCTGGAACTTGTGATGTAGCCCAGGTTGGGCTCAAACTTGTGATCCTCCTGCCTCAGTCTCCTGAGTGCTGAGATTATAGGAATGAGCTTCCATGCCTGGAAGATAGTTAACAATAACAAAAGTAAAGTGCGATTCATCATGTCAGCACTTTATTTTGCAAGGTTGTTAGTGTACAGTGACATAAATTTTAAATAATAAATACTGTGTGCTGAGATGATTTTTAAAATACCCCCTTGTATTCTCTTTGTTGCCATGACCCTTCTTTCCTTCCTAACCCTCAACAAATTCCAGCAGCTAGACAGTATACTTACAGCCTTGGGGGGAAATATACCAAAGCAAAATTCAGAGAACAAAGAGACAAAGCCATGGCTTATGAGTTTCAAAACAGGCTGCTGAAACTCAGGGCAGAGATAATAGTTTTGAACAGATTTCTAAGCCCTAGAAGCGAGGCTTTTGAATATCAAAAAGCCACAGCATACCCTGAACCACAGACTGGGAAAAATAGCCTTCCTGCTAGCTTTCAGATGACATATGATGCCTTGGCTGTGCAGATGACAAGACAGTTGGAAGAAAGTAAGACAAGGGTGCATGTCACCTACAGAGGCCACTGCAGACAGTCTCCCTTGGCTCTTCAGCCCTGCTCATGGGACTGGCAACAGAGATCTGACCTAGGAGGACACGCTCAGCATTTCTCAAGCATGACACTACTGACATTTTGGCTGGTTAATTCTTTATTGCGGAAGGCTACCTGTGTATTGGAGAGTGCTGAGCAGCATCCCTGGCCTCTATCCACTCAATGCCAATGGTAATTCTCAACTGTGACAACCAAAAATAATTCCAGTTGTTGCCAAACATTCACTGGGAGTGTGAGTGGGGGGACAAAGTTCACCCCCAACTGAGCGCCAATGAGCTAAAGATAAATATAGATAGAACACATACATATGTATATATCTAGTAAAAAGTTACATTTGCTTTTATATAGAACACTTCAATACAGAAAATCATGCCCCAAATAAAACTCATCCATACTCCAATCACTCAGAAATGATCATTAACATTTTATCTACTCTCGTTTTTTGCCATATATGAATTGATTTCCATAAAACCAAAAACAGGTCATATGGTTAAATACTGTTATATAATCTATGATTTTTAAAGTTTATTTTAAAGTTAATTGATATAAAGGATGTATAGGAAACAACTTACAAATAACAATGTTGTTGTTGTTGTTAGGTGCCGTCGAGTCAGTATCTGACTCATAGCAACCCTCATAGGGTTTTCAATGGCTGACTGTTTCGGGTTTGCCTTGGGAGTGGATTGCCAGGCCCTTCTCCCATTTTTGCGGTGCTGGGAATTGAACTCGGGACCTCAGAGACTTCAGCACAGCGCTCTACCAACTGAGCTAAATCCCAGCCCTCCTACAAATAACAATAGTATATTATAATCCATAGATTTTTTTTGCTTAGTGATATCATGAAGTTTCATAGGGATATTAATATTCCTTAATATAAACATGGGGCTGGGATTTGGCTCAGTTGGTAGAGCGCTGTGCTGCAGTCTCTGAAGACCTTAGTTCAATTCCCAGCACCACAAAAATGGGAGAAGGCCTGGTAATCCACTCCCAAGGCAATCCTGAAACAGTTGCCATTGAAAACCTTATGAGGGTCGCTATGAGTCGGATACTGACTCCACGGCACCTAACAATAACAACAAATATAAGCATAACATAATCTAAGTAGCCAACTCCTACTATTGTACTTTTAGGTTACTCCCAATATTTCACCATCATTGCTAATGCTTTGATGAAAATCTTCATATGTTCCTTTGATTAGTTTCTTAGGATAAATTCCTAAGGAAGATCCTAAACAGAGAAAATCTAACTGACATGTTGAGATATGGATATATGTTGTTGTTGTTGTTAGGTGCCATTGCGTTGGTGTCCGACTGATAGGGACCCCACATACAACAGGCAAAACAGCATTGTTAGTGCTTCTCTGCTATTCATAGGGTTTTCGATGGCTAATTGTTTTGAGGGAGTGGGCTGCCAGTTCCTTCTCCCAGGCCTACAGCACCTCATGTTCCCAGGCGGTCTCCCATCCAAGTAGTAACCAGGCCTGACCCTGCTTAGGTTCTGAGATCTGATGGGATCAGACACCATGGTGGTAAGGCTGCAGGTGTGTATGGATATATGTTGTTGTTGTTGTTGTTAGGTGCCGTCGAGTCAGTATCCGACTCATAGCGACCCTCATAGGGTTTTCAATGGCGACTGTTTCGGGATTGCCTTGGGAGTGGATTGCCAGGCCCTTCTCCCATTTTTGTGGTGCTGGGAATTGAACTTGAGACCTCAGAGACTGCAGAGCAGTGTTCTACCAACTAAGCTAAATCCCAGCCCACCGTATGGGTATATAGTGGTCACTATCTCATTAGTTTAAGACATAATTTGCTGATTTAATATACATTTTGTTTCTTTAGTGATTTTAACTTTCAAAAGTATTTCCCATCTTGCCAAGCATGCAGCGCAACTACCAATTATCCCATTTTACTGATGAGAAAATTGGTAATTCATAGAAGTTACACAACTTGCTGATGGCAAGCCGAGTGTAGTGGTGCTCGCCTGTAATCCCAGCAGCTCGGGAGGGGGAGGCAAGAGGATCGCAAGTTCAAGACCAGAAGCAGTCTGCGTAATTTAGTGAGACGCTGTCTCAAAAAGTAAAAAATAAAATGGCCTGGGGGTACAGCTCAGTGGTCTAGCACTTGCAAAGCATGCAATCTTGAGGCCCAGGGCTCAACCACCAGTACCAAAACAAAACAACAACAACAAAAAACAACTTGCTGATGGCAACATAATTATTTAGCAAGTAGACAAAAACCCTTGTCACCTGAGTCCTGGTTTTTTTGCTACTCATGCTCAATTTGGCAGCATATTTATTGCCAAAATTGAAGTAGACAGAAAATGTTTGCATGTCCTCTGCTCACAAGTCACATGCAAATCTCTGACGACTAGAATGCTGGAATGATTATTAGTTAGTAATCCTAAGTAAAATTTTGTGTGAACTCCAGGAGTTCCCAAACATAGTCAAAGTAAGGAACTCTGGATGGATAAATCTTTACCCCCCATTCAAAACTCCATAACCAATCGTGTCTCCAAATGCAGATGTGCATCCAATGTTCATTACCTCATAATGCTTTTATTCTTTTTCATGTCTTGATTCACAAAAAAATGAAAATGCTACCTGCTGCTTAGACATCTTTTAGGTTTAATGAGATTAAATGAATTCTGAAGATAGAGGAAAAGTACAGCTTAATAATGTTTTAAGTGGTTTGTAGAAATATCCCCTCTACCCTGAGCACAATTTTAAACCAAGGCCAACTTCGGCAATGCTATTCAAGGATAATGAATGCCTTCATAACATGCAGAGGAAAATGCAATGAGTTGATTAGATACAGAAATATACTAGGCTTCTGAAATACACTTAGGAAAACAACTCAATTGTACTTAGAAACAGAAGTCACAATGAGGATTATCCTATTCCAGTGATCCATTTTACAATCCATCACTAGTAAGTGATCTTAGTAGCATATGTTGAGATAATTCACACTGACTTGAGGGTTAGACTTTAGGGTTCCACATAAACCTCGAACCAACTTCTTTCATCTCTAATAATGCCTAGAAAATGGACACAATTTAAAATCTTATATAACTTCTCTATTAACTACAACTTAGTTAACACCATTCCTTCCTTTAACAAATTAAAATTCTTTTGCAGGTATATATTTTTTGTTTGTTTGTTTTGGTGAAGAATTCAACATTCTTCTAGAAATTTTACTGTTCTTCCCGATTGCATGTCTAGCCATCAAACTATTCTACACGTGTGTGTCTCTGTCAACTTTAGATAGAATTTTCTTTCTAGTGGTTCCACACCAATCTAACTGTATGTTATAAGCTGAAAGAAAGTTTTTAGAACCTGGCAAATTCTAAGTTGGTTATTACTTGATCCCTGGAACCCTGAGCAATGAGATGTATTAGAGGTGACACTGCTTGGGCAAAGAAGATAAATATCAACTCTCAAGGGCCATCTGAATACATATGCCACTATGAAACTCTCAATATGAAGAATAAATACGAAAAAAGCATGGGCAGAGCACCAAAGAAAGGAATAAAGAACTGATACATGCTACAACATATATGAACCCTGAAAAATTTCTCTGAACAAAATAAGCCAATCACAAACTACTACATATATGATTCTATTTATATGAATGTCCAGAAAAGACAGCTCTAAAGGGCTGGGGATGTGGTGCAGTGGTAGAGAATTTGTCTGGCCTGCCTAAGGTCCTGGGGTCAATCCCCAGCACCACCTACAGAGAAAGAAACAAAACTAGTGGTGAGGGGGCTGAGAGAAGGAGAAATGGAGAGTGACTGATGAATGGGTAAGGGGATTTTGAGGGGGATGAAGAAAATGTTCTAGAATTAAATAGCAATGATGGCTGCACAACTCTGTTAATATATTAAAACCACCAAACTGCACACTTTAAAAGGGTTAATAGGATTGTGTATGTGAATTATATCTCAGTAAAGCTGTTTTTTTAAAAAATAAGCAGAAAAGGAAAGAATAGGAAGGAAAAAACCAACAGACTGATTGGGGCAAACATCAAGTGAGGCCCTTTTCCTCAATGGTCTGAGTTGATGACTGTTTCCAGGTCACTTTGATGTGATCGTCTGGACATTTTTTAAAGCAAGATAAAATCAACGCTGGACCTGCACTGAGCTCATCCAGCTGGGTCCAGCACACATTGCCCACGTGCCACCATGCCCTAGCCACCCTAAATACAGAGATCATAGGCTATGTGGAGTCACAAGCTTCTAACCAGAAATAAAATAGTTTTTTAAAGGAAGGAAAACACATATTAAGAATGAGTCTTTTTAAGTGATGGAATTGCATTTTTTTTAGTAATCTAGAATATAATGACTTTTTATATTATAAAGAAGGGGAAATTAACTTTTTAAATGGAAAAGCATTAGAGTAAAATATATAAAAGCAGTGGGAGCACACTGAAGGGGATAAGGAAGAAGGCCTGGGAAATGAAGGCCAAAGAAAGTACGGGCAGCATAATTCATTCTTAGATCTAAGAGATGGGAATCATGGGCTTGAACAGGTCTCAAGATGTTCCTTCCTCCTTCCGGTCTGTACCCAACCCCAGGCCCACCATGGTAGGCCCAAGAGTCTATAAGATCAGATCCAAGAAAATGCCGTGTGCCCTTCCCTGTGGCCTCCACCCATCATTAGGGCCTGCCTCTTGCTTCAATATAGACAGAAAGACTTAATAAATAGAAGTCATTAGGAAAGAATTAGCTTCTACATTTGGGCCAGTGGGTACTAATTCAGAATCTTCTATTGTTGCCAAAGCATATAATATGGTAAGACAATTGCTCTCTTGCTGCAAAAGTAAACGTGGAAAGCTTTACTCTTAATGCTAGTGTGTGGTAACAGGTAAAGAAAAGCCTGTTAGGTCAGTTATGCTGTGGGAGAGATGGTTACCTTTCCAGAGGAGATGCAGAGAGCTCATTTAGTATTGTGAGCAGTACTCATTGCTACAATTCTGATCTCAGCATCTTTTGCTGTTCTTGAAGTTACCCCAGCCTTCTCTGATAGAATAAAATAAGATGGCAAAAACCACATTGGTTCAAACCCATGGTCCATCCACCCTTGCACTTTGCATATGACATGGAAGGAAAGCTTTTATGATAAAAGATCATTGGATTCAGATCAAAAACCTGGGTTTGAATCCTGACCTAATTGACTCACTAGCTACTTTGTTTTAGAAAAATTATTTCAGCTCTCTAGGGCTTCTTATTCTCTATCAAGTGGGAATAATATCAATTCTCCTGTCATGGAGTAGATGTGATCACTATTGTGCATCAGATAAGATGCACAATCACTAGGCACCATAGGGGAACAATCCTGAGGTCATATTTATTAGTTCCCATTGAAAGGGAAAGTCTATGACAGCATCTGAAAAAGTTTAAAGAATTCTATCATTTTTCTTCATTGATTTATTTAACTAATGATTATATATTCATCGATATTTCTATATATCATTTATTTTACTGGAACAGACTTTGTTGCAACTCATGAAAATTCCATGTGACTGGCTTAGAAAGCTCTCCATAAAAATGAGGGGATATTTATTGACTCACAGACGTGAAAGATCCAGTAGAAGTTTAGTTTCAAGCACAGCCATTTCATGATATCAAATCATACTATCACAAATTTATCTCTCTTCATGTTTTAATTTTTGCTTTTCTTTGCTTTACTTGCTCATTTTTACTTTATGGGTAAGTTAGCATACATGAAAAGCACTTAGATTAGTGCTCAGTGTAAAATAATTACTATATACATATGTTCTACTATTATTTCACTTAATCCTCCCTACCATCTCATGAAGTACATGCCATTATTACTTTAAATTTCACAAATAAAGAAACTAAGGCACAGGGAAGTCATGTAGGTATTTGATAACAGAGCTGGCCTAAGCAATTTGACTCAAAAGTCTTTTTGATTTTTGTTTTATGGTGCTAGGGTGTTTACTGCAGGGCCTCACACCTACTTTGCAAGTACTCTACCACTGAACTGCACCCCCAGCCCCTTTTTCAATTTTTAATTTTGAGTCAGGGTCCTGCTAAGTTATGCAAGCTGCCTCTGGCCTTGAACTCATGGTCCTTCTGCCTTTGCCTCCCAAATCGCTGGGATTACAGGCTTGCGCCAAGGCACCTGGCTTGATTCAAAGTCTTTCCTTGACCATTTCTCAAACCACCCCCTCAATGGCTAGAAAGGAAAGTTGAGCCCTTGCGAAGTGGTAGAAAACATAAATCCCAAAGGACAGATGATTTGGAAATAAAGCAAATGAGCAAGAAAGCCTGGATCAATTGCCACCTGGTAGGGTACCATCTTCTCAAATTTATTTGTTTTCTTATCAAGGGACAAAATAAGTATCCCTCCTTCTAGAATTCATGCATGGATCCTATTACTACTACACAAAGGCAGGCATTACATCTGCTTAAATATCCTGGAGACAAGGAGTAAGTGGAATGTGAGTCTCTGTACTGGTTAGTCCTTATTGACAACCTTAATCTTAGCCCCAATTTATTTTCCACTCTGTCTGCCCAGCTCTGGCCTGAACATCTGAGTGCCCCCAAGCCAGCTTCTAGATGGGTTTGGCCAATGAAGTATCTTCCTTTATAGCAGGCCCACACATGGCATTTCTAAGCTCCTTCCTCCATTAAAAAAGAGAGAACGCTATTTAAAATTGCATGTTATCACTGCTTTGATGTAAGGACAAAATATCCAAGCTGGATCATATTCATTTTTTTTTAATTCTAATTTTAAAAGAAAATATTTTCCTAGGCTTCTGAAAGTATCTTGGACCCAAGGCACTGAGCGCCGCAGAGGTATGGAGAACTCAGCCCCAGCTGTTTTCACTATGACAGATGCTATCTCTCCTCCCTATATACCTAACAGACAGGAAATGAACAGAAGCTCCCAGGAAGGTGGGCCACTATCAAATTAAAATCATGATCCTTGGACCAAATTTCCCAAACAGCATGTTTCCATTACAGTGAGCCCAGGATTCTTGTCCCTAAGGAGACGGTATTTCCAAGACATAGCTACATAACAAAATAATATCAGACAAAAATAGAGTATCTACTACTGAGTTAATGCCTAATTCACTGACCACTCACCACATTCCAGAGACAAAAGGCACAACAATTGCAGAGTTCATCAATAACCCTCCATTTCCTTGATGTAAATATCACTCTATACCTCAGAAGGACAATTTTGCTGTCAGTGTTGAAAAGCAAAGTTGGCATTTTTTATTTTGTTTTTAAATGAGAATTGAGAATTTTTGGCTGATGAATACTGCCTACAATTGGCAATTTGTTATGTATTGGTGATATTGAAGGTTATTTTTAGGATTCTATTTGCTCACCCAGCTCTCAATTTGTGGCCATCTCATAAGACCAGGCAGGGAGAAATGGAAAATGGGCAGTTCTGCTGGGAGGAAGACAAGGCAAGACAGCAGAAGTATTTTTTAATCTAAAATAAGTAGTTATTGATTTTCTGTTGGAGGTAAACACCTCAGACCCTAGAAAATGTGGGACAAATGCCACTTCAGATTCTCTTTGCCTTTTTGTCATCTTGAACTCTAATTGCAAGTTAGTGCCAAATTTAAATTTCTAAGCCTCTGGATCCTTCTGCACTCCTTGTCAGCTGATTCTCTGCCAGACTGAAGGAGTGATACATCCCGCAAAGGACAATGGGAACTCAGAATTTGCCCCTTAGCATGTGAAATATCAACCATAAAATTAATGAACTGTGGTGACTGAATTGTCTAAGTTCATTCCAAATTATGTCTTGGTAAAGTTCATCTTTGTTTTCAATTATCATGCTAGAATCATAAATGTCGAATCCAGGGAACAGGTTCTCAGCTCTCTTAATCCAGGTGGCCTTCTTTCTGCTATGAGATCCAAGAAGGAGCTAAGTGACAGCTACTTTAGTGGCTACCTAGAGCAATGGTAGAAGTTCTCTACAAAACAAAACAAAACAAAACAAACAACAAACAACAAAAGCTTTAAGGAATAGATCTGAAAGGGTCTCTGAAAAAACTGCCCAGATTCCATGGAAAAACAAACACCACATGTTCTCACTCATATGTGGAAGCTTGAAAAGTCGATTTCATAGACAGAAAGAGTAGAACAGTGGCTTCCTGAGGTTAAGGGAGTACCAAAATGCAGTTAGCTAGGAAGAATACGTTTATAATAATTGACTATATATTTATTTATAAAGAATTAGAAGAAAGGAGTTCAAAATTTCCCAACACAAAGAAACAAATGTTTAAATAGACAGAAATGCCAATTACCCTGATTTGATCATTACACAATGTAGATATGTACTGAATTATGACACTGGTCCTTATAAACGTGTACCTTTATTGTCAACTAAAAATGCCTTAAATTGCCCTGATTCAAAAAATCTGCACTTCTGACATGTTGCTAAGGATGACATTGTAAGTACATTCATAACACAGTTATATATTCATGCTTGTTTTATAACTTCTTTTCTTCGTATGACTTCATAACATTTACCCTGACAAGTTTACAAAGAATATTAAGGTTGATACTTGTTAGTCTTAGCAGAAATTAATCAAAATCTATCTGCTCCCTTCTCAGCCTGGACAATTTCATTACAACTAAACCAGGGATTAGAGGATTCTTACATCTTCTTCGTCTTCTTTTTTTTTTTTTTTTTTTTTTTTTTTTTTTTTTTTTTTTTTTTTTTTTTTTTTTTTTTTTTGGCTCTACAGTTCAGTTGATTTAGAAACAATGATTAAAGCTGCTTACTTTAAGGAAGATTGTTTCCAATCTTCCCCTCTTACAAGGCAGAGAAAGATGAAAGCATTTTGATCCTGAAATATTTATATCTAAGACTGGAAATCTGTATCAGAGGCATGATGAACGATTGCAACCAAAGATGTTTTTATTTTAAGGTCGTATTTCTTATCTTTACACTTCCATTTTGCCCACTTGTTTGAAGAAATAGCAATTAATATGCTAACTGCTCCCCCCACCACAAGTAGATTTTCTACCTTCATTTAATTGTAAATCCAGTGTGGCATAATAAAGAGACTTGGAGAGAGAGATTACCTTTCTGACACAGACTATTTATAGGGATAAATATCAGTTATCCTTATATACCTTATCATGACTGTTTTCAAAGCAATGCAGAACACAAATTAGGAGGAATGAACCTAAGCCTCCCACAAAGGGATACCTTGATCTGAGATGCAAGAAATCTAAAGAATTAGAAGTAATTACTAAGAGTAATTCTGGGTTTACTTAGTCTCCTACAAGTACTATAATTAACTATTGTCACTCTTCTTTTTTGAATCTGTTTTCCCTACTTTTTCCCCCCTAATGCCTTTTTAATTAAAGTAAATGCTCAGATCTTAATTACAGTCGGATGAACTTTCACAAGTACATGCACCATGGAACCAGCATCCCAAGAGATCTAGAACATTCCATATATTTTTCCCCACTGTTTTAAAAAATGAGAGGTATTACAGCCTTCTACTAGGAACAAACTCCCTTCTATATTCCAGAAAGAATGCAGTAACACTGAAGGTCTATGAGTTGGTCCCCTACTGAGCCAAATGCTGTTTTGAAACCAGTCCATGTTGAGTATGTCCAAGAGGGCCTTTTAACAAGGTAAGAAAAAGAGGAACTGATCTTGACCAGCAGGTGGGGGGGGGGGGGGGGGGGGGGGGGGGGGGGGGGGGGGGGGGGGGTGGCATCCCAGCCCAAACATCAGATTAGAAACACAGTTAATTCCCTGGGACCTGACACCAAATCCTAGCAGACAACTCAGCCTTTCATCTTCTGAAATGGATAAATTGAATGAAGCAAGGGCCAATTCTGGGCCAGGCAGCTGGATGAGATTTTGTTAGTTTTTTGGGGTTTTTTTCTTTTTTTTTTTTAAGTTCCTAACAGTTCTACATAGACATAAAACACCACTTCCAGCAGACCTAGAAATTATCTTTTTGTCCTTGACATTTCCTCCTTCCTTGCAAGGTCCTTTGTAAGTGGAGGCTGCTATCCACCCATAGTTCCTAGCCCTGAGTTCACAGCCCCTCAGGGGTGCTTCCTTGTGCATTGGAATCCCCTTGGATAAAAGAAGAGTTATAACACTCATCCTTAGAAATGTTGAAGGGGATATATGTGTGTGTGTGTGTGTGTGTGTGTGTGTCCCAAGGAGGGTAAAAATCCTCTTCAGTTCATTCAGTAATAGCTGCTCAGAGACTCTTTAGTACAAAAATAAATGGTGAACTAACTGTAAAGTATAATAAAAGGAGCTGAATTCCAGAGAGTTATTTTTGCTGATTTTTTAAAGCTAGGAGTTCTGTACCAGTAAGTTATATTGTAGCCATATTGTGCCACCACAGTGAAGTTAAGGACTCTGAAGCCAGGCTGTTTGGGTTCAAATGGTGACTGTGCCACATACATACCATACTAGGGACTCAGAACAAACGACTCCACTGCCTTGTCTGTGCTTCCATTTCTAAGTCTGTAAAATGAGGACAATAATAGTACTTAGCTTGGCAGATTTTTTAGGTAAAGTGCAAGATACTAAACACTTTCATCTTTGTGGATCCTGAGGTCTCTGCCTTCAAGTGTTCAACTCCATGGCTGTACTGAGAAAAGGGCCACACACAATGAAATAAGTCATGTGACTATGTCCCAGTGAAACGTAATTATACATTCAGAGCCTTCATTCTCATATAATTTTCACAGGTCAAGAAAGATTCTCTGTTTGATCTTTTTTTTCAACCACTTAAAAATATAAACATCAATCTTAGTTCTCAGGCCACACAAAAACAGGCAGCAGCCAGATTTGGCCATCATTAGAAGTTTGACCAACTCCTAACATTGTTCATAGGGTTAAATAGTAACACAGGTAAAATGCTTAGACAAGTGCCCTTCACATCATAACCATCCCTTTGTGTTATTATTTATTACCACTGTGGAGTGGAACGTGATGAATGTGGCCCTCTCGGGAGTTCCTCTATCTGAGTTATTTCCCAGCAAGTAAGCCTTATGGGCATCCAGGGTTTTTTAGGAAAAAAAAAAAAAAGGTAGAAGTCTTAAGAGAGTAAACAATCTTTGCATCTTCCTTCAATATCTAGGAAAGATATAGTGAACACTCTCACCAGATATGGATCCAACATACAGAGTGCACCATTGTTTAGATATCATCATTTGGGGAATGATTTTTTTAAACCATTGCTGTCCACTTTTGCACATTAAATCCCACAAAGAGATTTATTTACAACATTAAATCATTTCTTTGTGCTGCCTGGCTACATTTTTAACTATTAAAATATTCATCACGTACTCTAAGATCCTAATGCCAAGTGTTTCATGACCTTTTAAAGGATGGCTTCTTTAAAAAATCACCTTCAAATGTGGATATCAGTTTCCAAATGGAGCTAAGGAGGAGCAGTCCATTGTCAAATATCAAGGGGATAAATAAGAGATCATTGCCCTGGAAAATACCAACAGAGATGAGTTGATTAAACAGAAATGTAAGTAATGAGTAATGTGGATTGGGGAGGTAGGGATGGGAAGTGAATAGGAAAACTTGCTCCTTAATATGAGAAATACTCTATAGCAACGGTTTTCAACAGGGGAAAATTTTGATCTATAGGAGGGCACATTTGACAATGACTATAGACAATTTTGGTAGTTATAAATGGGTGGAAGATGAAGGTTGCTATTAGCATCTAGTGGTAGAAGTCAGACATGTTGCTAAATATCCTACAATGCACAGCACAGCCCTCTGAAACAAAAAAGTAGCTGACCAAAAATAGTCCACAGTGAGACTAGTTGAGAAACTCCAGTCTATAATAACTACCTCAGCCAATCTCCACCTCACAACTGACTTTATTTTGCTTTTAGTCTGAACTGGCTATGACAAGCATGGGTTAAACTAAAGAGAAACATGAGAAAGCATGCCTCCTAATACTCTGCTAAGGAGCACAACTCCATTTGAATTCTTCATCCACCTGCTTTTTCAAAAACATTGTGATGGGAAAAAATGTAAGATTGGTGTTCATTTAAATTGCACAAATTAATTCAATTACCCTGAAGAAAACTGGTACCAGATCACCAGACTGCTGAGCAACTGATGCTAATTTTGTAATTCAATTTACTAACAAGGTAATGTGACAAATGTTTAAAACCTACTCAGCTGTAACTAGAAGCAAGCCATCCAAGGAAGTCTGTACCTGCTGTGTATCAATTTGGATATGATTCTTACTTGTTCTCCATCAAAGTGAATCTGCTGTTTTCTTAAGTAAATAAGACCCTTTAAGCCAACACAAGAGGAAATAAGAGGTGAAAATGAACCTCCATTCTTTTGCAGAGAATCAAAACACTAGGTAAGCAGAGAACTGACAAAAACCTTCCAAGTGAATGTATGAAAAGTCAAAGCAATTCTGAGTCATCTTAAAGTAACTTAAGATTATAAGTCCACTCACTAGAATTGTATATTTAACACTATTTCAAATATTTATGTCAGTTTAAAACTTTCATTTTACCATAAAATTCTATTCAAATTTAACCATCTTTGTAGAGGGCTTTACAATTGTTTGAGTTCATCTATATTTGTACAGTACTTTATAATTTATGAAGTATATTCCCATATATCATCTCACTCGAGTCCTAAAATAATTCTGATAAGATGACTGTTACCCTAGATTTACAGATTTTAATCCAACATGGACGTATTTGGGGTTTACAGTAAGACTCAGCTAATGACAAAATGGTTTATAAAGCTGGATTAGGAAGCAGTGTGGCACCAACAACTGTTGCAATTCTCTGTTGCTGAGTAAAGAACCCAATACTCAGTGACTTAAAACAGCATTATATTGAATCTCACCCTTTGGTGGCACAAGAGATTGGGCAGAGCCCAGCTGAGCAATATTTCTATTCCCTGTGGTTGTTTGTTGTTATTGTTTGCAGCCATCAAGTTGGTGTCTGACTCATAGCAACCCTACTTACAACAGGTGAAACACTATTGTTAGTGCTTCTCTGCTATTCATGGGGTTTTTAATGGCGGGTTGTTTTTTGGGAGGGCGTTGCCGGGTCCTTCTCCCAAACCTACAGCACCTGGTGTTCCCAGGCAGTCTCCCATCCAAGGACTAATCAGGCCTGACCCTGCTTAGCTTCTGACATCTGAGGAGATGGGGTGCCAGTGGTACAGCTGCAGGCCAAAGAGCCTACCCAGACTTAAAAGGGGTCATGGGAAAAATGCACTCCATCTTTAGATGAGAAGAATGTCAAAGAATTCATGGTTATCTTTACTCTCATGTGATCATGAGAATCTCTCCCAACTTAAATATTGAATGACAGCCTGAGGATTCTGGCTCCTTCTTTGATATAGCGAGTAATTATCTCCAAAGAAACTATAGTAGTCCCGCCCCCCTATATCTGTAAGGAATACATTCCAAGATCCCCAGTGGGTGTCTAAAACTGTGGGTAGTACTGTATTTACATAATGCTTTCTCTTATACAGATACGTTTATGGTAAAGTTTAATTTATCTATTAGTCATAGTGTGAGATTAAGAACACTGATTAATAATAAAAGAAAACTGTAACAATATACTGCAATACAAATTTTTTTTACATTTATGAATCTTTTGTTTCTTAAATTTTTATATTTAATATTTTCAGTTGACCATAGGTAACTCAGGGCTGGGGATTAGTTCGGTTGGTAGAGTGCTGCTCTGTACTCTCTGAAGCCCTGGATTTGATCCCCAGTACCCCCAAAATGGGAGAAGGACCACACAATCCACTCTCAAAGATATCCTGAAACAGCCTTTGAAAACCCTATAAATAGTAGAGAAGCACTGACAAAGTGCCAAGCATGGCACAGTGTTAGGGAGTGTTTCATTCTGTTGTACAAAGGGTCACTATGAGTCAGACCTGACTCAATGGCATCTAACAGCAACATAGGTAATTCAAACAATGGGCAATGAAACAGCAGGTAAGGGGAAATACTGTAATTATACCAGAGGAAGTTGCAAAACAGAAAGGGTATAAGCAAGACTCAGTATCTATGTGTTTACTTATATTCTCTATTATTTTACTAAGATCTTTACTGGAGACAAATACTGAATATACCATAGAGTGCCAAAAGAACCAACAGATCTGTCCTAGAAGAAGTGCAACCGGAGTGCTCCTTAGAAGCAAGGATGGCTAGACTGCCTCTGACATATTTTGGACATGTTGCCAGGAGGGACAAATCTCTGCAGAAGGACATTATGTTTCAGAGAGTGGCAGGTCAATGAAAAAAGAGGCAGACCTTCAACTAAATGGATTGACACAGTGTCTGCAACAATGAGCTTAAGCATAAAAATTCATGTGCATGGCACACCATCAGGGAGTCTTTCATTCTGCTGTATATAGGATAGCTATGAGTTGGACCTGATGCAAGGGCATTTAACAACAACAACAACAATTCATTCCTGTGGCCTCAAATGCCACTTCAATACCAGTGAGATTTGTTCTCCTGAGCTCCAAGTCCAAGCATCCACTAAGTACTTCCACTTGAATACCTCATAAGCATCTCAAATTTAACACATCTATGATGTAACTCACCATCTCTCCTTCTAAACCTGTCTCTCTCCCTGCCTTTGCTCTCTCAGCAAGCAACATAACCATCATCTCTGTATTCCAAATCCATTTCCTGAATATCATCCTTGACTTCTCCACCCTCACCTTCTGCATTAAATGACAATCAAGGCATACGGATTCTCACTGCTAATACCTGCCCATTTCATATTCCGCCCTCACTGCCCCTTCTTTACATATGGATTTCTATACTCTTCCTATTAGTTCTCCTACCTTCTTTCTTGCTTTCCTACAATCCAGACTGCCCTTTCTAAAATCCAAATATGATTATGTCACTTCCCATTTGAGTTGGAAGGCATGTTGTTGAAAATAAAATCTAAACTCCTTAATATGATTTACAAATTTTGTTCTTGTGTGATTTGATTTGAAGACACCAAATGCCCTCCTGCCCCAACACATTTCTCTCATAAGCACTGCCAATAAAATGTCCATATAATCCATTGCTTCCATTAAGGCAGCCGAAGCTGTTGTTCGTTCAAAATGGTATCTAAGAGGAGTAGTTCCAATTAACATGGTATCAGCCATGAGCTTCTTTACTCAGATTCATTCATCAAAGTATCTCTGTGGCTATTTGATCTTTGGGGGCGGGTCACAAGATCGACAAGCTTCGAAAAAAAAACAAGTTCATTCAAGTTAGTGTCTGAAGCCATTTCTGATGGATAACAATCAAAATTATTTACAGGTAAATATGAATATGTAGAAAGATTTTCTAATTGTGAAATTACCTGTGTGTCATTTTTGGATGAGGCTATTGACAGATACCAGTTAAAATATAAAGAGGTGCCCAGTGAATGAATGTTATAAAGAGTAACTTTAGAGCTCAAATTTGAAAATCACCTAACTGTCTTCATTTGGTAAGACTAGGGTAGTCAGAGAACCAATCAAATCTTCCCCCAAAAAATAAATTCCAAGAGGTGAATTAAATGTATTGGTCACATGTAAATTTGTAATGGCAATCATTTCTGGAAATGAGAGACCCATCAGGTAAAACTTGAAATTGTTTCTATATATAGCTCAACTTTCCACTGTCATATTATTTATTACTATTTATAGGATTTGACCTTTAATAGAACTTAACATTTTTGAAGCTCAAGTTCTCAGTGCACTCCTCATTCATCTTTCACTGATGCTTCACTTCCCCAAGTTCCTGTTCTATTGCCTAGAAATTGAGCACCAACATGTGGCTACCACCATCAGGAAACTCATATTTTCACCCTCCTCTGTGCCTGGGCTGTTGGTTAATGCTGCTAATGCTTCTCTATCATAATATTTCCTTATTTTATGCATCTTTTTCTAACGCTCACCACATATTTTATCTTCCTTCCCAGCAGCTTCTTAAACCCCTACATCTTAACACTCAGCCTTTCAATGTTTTCATATGTCATTTATCTATGAAATCTAAATTCTGGTGGTGATGATTACTACTTAACTTTTTTTTTTAACTTGGGGACTGAACCCAGGGCCTCACATACACTTTGCAAGCTCTCTATCATTGAGCCGCATCCTCAGCCTTTTTATTTTTTATCTTGAGACAGGGTCTCGCTAAATTACGTAGGCTGCCTCTGGCCTTGAACTTGGAATCCTCCTGCCTCTGCCTCCCAAGTTGCTGGGATTATAGGCATGTGCCACTGTGCCTGGCCTATTTAATATTTTTCATTGTTTTGATGTTATAGAATCTAGAGTCCTCACAATGCCACTATGACATCTAAGTATCTCATTTATAAGACAGGAAACTGAGACTTAGAGAAGTCAAGTAATTTTGCAGAAGTCCTACAATTAATCAGTATTTTAAAAGATCTTATAACCCTGAATCAGAAAATTAAGTTGACTGGGGCCAGGCAAAATCTCCCTTCTATACACTGAAATGTTAAATAATAAAATGAAACTATGTTGAGGATTTGCTTCAAAACACTCCAGTGCAGACATGGGTAGACAAGAGTCTACCCACAGACTGATGATGGTCATAACGTCATTATGGGTACAGGAGTACCCATTGTACTATTCATTCTTTTGTATGCATTTAAAACTTACTACAGAAAAAAAGCTTTTCAGTGTCATCTCTTTCATATGAATATAAACTATCCGAGACTACTGATCAGTACTGCTATTCATTGTTTATAGATAATTTTGGACATGCTTCATTATGCTTCCAGACTTAACGCACCTCAAATGAGAAGAGCACTCCAGCTTAAAATACAAAGGTCTCATTTTTGTTGCACAAGTTTATTTTTTTTTCTAGACCTCTGTAATATGCATTGCATACTTATCTTACTGGAAAAAACAATTACCCAGGCACTGTGTCCAACTGCATGGTGTTATCTTTTAATTAACCTGGGTAGCCTTTTTTAACTTAACCTAGTTTGAGAAGTGACAGCCACTTGGGCTGTCTAAATAATGTATGCCACCGCTCTTTTATTGGGTTTATTCAATCAAAAACAGTTCCTGGTGCAGGATCTAGCTGGTTATGCTTTCTATTCAGAAATGATCCTTGTAATGACCACTAGTGTTGCAACTCCTGCTGACCAGAGCACATAGGATTGTTTTAATGTATGAAACACAGACTGGCCCAACATGCAAGCCCCCACAGCACGATAAGCTGACAAACATGTTAGGGCAATGAAATTATTTGCAGACATTAAAAGTGTTAATATAAATATTTTTGTGGTAACAAGATGGATATTCATTAAATCTCATTTGTAAACAAAGTACCCAGAAATATGTATCTTATGAATATATATGATGCATATAACATACATATACATATATGTACATATAACATATATAGCTAGCCTGAAAGAAGTTGTATTCACGTGTGTTTGTATTTTGAAGGGGTGTTGCTGAGGTACACACAGCCTAGACTGGATTGATAAATACTATGATTTCTTTAAGTGATTTTTCCCATGTGTATTGTCATATACTTCTGCAATGAAATACCACTATATATAGTAACTACGTAAAAAATTTTTTAATGAAAATAATATATAAAACCTACTCTTGTCTAAATGTGTTTCAAATATTCAGATAAAAGGAAAGTGAAATAACTTGGAGAAGATGTACATAATAACCTTGGGGGAGCACTGTTTCAATAAAGAAAAGCCTTTCAGTATTAATTATTGAGTAGAAAGGATGGAAAAGGTAACGGGGAAAGAAGCAGAGAGAACAACGAATTGCTCTGCAATTGGTGGTAATATCCTACCTTGAGTCTGGGAGTTATGAGTGAGCTATGGCCCCCAAACCAGTGAAAGATTATAGCACATTTTTCTTCCCTTTTTTGTTGTACTAGAGCTTCCTGGAGTGCCCACAATTTGCCAGGTATTATGTGCTGATCTTTACAGTAACCCTTCAAGGTAGATCTTCCTGAACAGTGGCCCCAAGGAGTTCAATGTCTTGCAGAAGGTCAGATGAGCTGGCAGCCTATGAGCTGACATGCCCTTTACCACTGGGATAAGGGGCTGTCCGTTACAAAGGGAAGAGGGGCCCATGAAAGCTCACAGAAAGGCATTGTTACTGTTGTGTTAGTGAGCAAGGCAAGGCCAAGGTACTATCTCCATAGAATTCTCTGAAGAAGAATGGGGTCAAACAGAATTGTGCAAGCAGCAACCGGAGAAGACTTCTTTACGAACCAGAAGTGAGCTTTTGTGATTGTAAATTATTCAAGCTAGATGTTTACAATGAGCAATTTAGCTTCAGGCCAATATTAACTTCTGTTCCTATTACTATCAGATTAATCGTATTTTGTTGCTTTTTCTAAATACACTTCAAATCAGGAAACCTATAATTCAGCAGTTAGTCATTAAAGTAGCAGTGGATCTGCAATGTGTTATCTGAAGCCCATCTTCAAAATAAAATAAAAATCCAGAGGTTCTTTTCTTGTGTAATAAACAGAGCATTAATAATAAGTAACCAGGATATTGTTTCTAAGGCAAAAATACGTCTAAATTAAAATTTTCTTCAGATAACAAGAGAAATCATGGCAAATAGACAAAAAAATTGCAAGAACTTGGATAAATTTGTACTGTAAATAATGTATCTATGTTGTTGCTGTTGTTAGGTGCCATGGAGTCGGTGTTCGACTCACAGCCACCCTACATACAACACGAGGAACACTATTGTCAGTGTTTCCCTGCTATTCATAGGGTTTTCAACGGCTGATTATTTTGGGGGAGTGGGTTGCCGGGCCCTTCTTGCAAAATGCATCTATAGAATCATAGAAAAAAATAGTTGCAAATTTTATATATGGAAATTAAAGGGGAATTAGTATCATGGGACAAATATCAAACACTAAGGTACTAACGCATCATATTTCCTATGCACTGTAGAGGTTATACAGGAAAGTATGCATATATGTGTGCATATATATATATATATATATATATATTCTTCATTTTTCATTGTTCTCCATGATCTCATGCCTTTACATTCACCTAATATCAAATACGGTTTCACAGCTAATCAATAAAACACAATTTACATCAAATGACCAGAGAGTTGTCAATTTTTAAAAATCCCAGCCTCTCTTGTGGCTTGCTGACTTCAAAGACATGCATTAAGATTATTAAGCAAGTAATGATTGATTTATTACATAACATTAAGAAATGTTTTCTTTGAAGCACAAATTAAAAGGTCATGCATGTCCGGATTTTTCTTCAGGTTGATAGTTAAAAATGCAGAATAGATAATATTGCTGAGTGTGAAGGACACATGAAGGGGATTTGAAGTAACTCTTCTTTCTAGGCAATATTTTAATGAAATGCTTAATATTCTGCAGTGAGTTAATGAGGCAGTTCTCTATTTTCAAACAATGGGTGAACAATTAAGACCCAATCCTGAGAACAAATTGGTGTTGCTGTTATTTTGATGGTATTTAAAATGACCATTGCTGTAGCAACAGGGCATTATTTAACATGAATGAAAATAACCATTTACATCAAGCAATTCAGTGCAGATATTCAGGGTGAAAAAATGCAGCAGCTGCTATTCCTAGAAATAAAACCGACATTTTAGGATGAAAGCAATGTGACCAGCTGAAACCTAAACATGTTTTGTGCCATGTTAAGAAGTCACCCAAAACGCCTGCCAATGTGCTAAATGGTCTCCATAAAGACAGTGAGCTGTGCAATTTCCTCATCCTGCTTTCAAAACACTCAAAGGAGAAGAAATGGGTGCAGATCTCTGAAGAGGTCAGACTTGAGAATAGAGGGAATTAATTAGCCCCTTGACAATAAGAAAAAACATACATCAAGTACTTAAAAAGTAATGTCCAAATGAATATTGAGTAGAGAAAATTGATCTTCCAACCAAACTCACAAGTCTGATCCCAGACTGTCCTAAACACCTGCATGTCCTAAATAATCAGGAACTATATTGCTCACCAAGCTTGCATAACAATGCAAACAGAATAATGAATTGTTTCATATTTTTCGAGCCCAATGTTATGGAAAATGAGGATGAAAATTCTACAGGTGGTCAATGAAAATAAACTTCTCTTCATGCTCAGGAGTCATATAAAGTGAGGGATCTTGACTTTGTGAATTGTAATTATATATTTATCTCAATACCTTCTCAGAGGAACATCCTTATAATTCTACTTCTCAGAACTCTCATCTTTCCTTCCTTGCAAAGTTGATTTGCTTGCTATTTGACAAAACTTCTATAATTTAGTCCCTCTCCCCTCCCCCCCAATGGAAAGTCTATATATGGCCAAATTGATGGGATGAAATGGTAGATTTAAAGAATAATTCATTATTCTATCAAGATTTTGGCATGCCAATTGCTGAAAAGACTATTTTGAGCTGTCATTTTTAAAGCACATATTTTTTCATTGACTGACATGCCAAGTGCTTGATGGAATAATGAATTGTTCCCATTGACATCACTGTCGCACACAACCTTTGGGCTCCATGCAGCATTTTTCAGGGGTGATGAATAATGTTGCTCTCTTTCCATGGTTTGTAAAGCTAGGAGGATAGGGTCAGGCTCAGGGGTTTGCTGGAGAAAAGAATGGGGGGTTATGGTTGGGGAAAAGAATGGGGTGAGACTCAGAGTTTAATAAAGGTCCCATATGAGTGTAATGCATTTCATAACATCTCATAATTAAAAATATATGAATGCACATCTTGATACAATTGCAAGAAACATGATCATCCAAGTATTCTTTCTTGCTTGGAAAAGGTTTTGGGTATTTTATTTTTCTGACTTGAAAAATATTTGCTGCACCTGCATTCAACTCAGAAGCTCAATTCCTCTGGTTCAGAGACAAGACAAAAACAAAAACAAAATCACACAAGTCACCCAAACCAATGGGGACATATGCACATAAGCAAGTTTTACTCTGCTCCTAAGACAGCATCACCCATCCCTGCATCTCCAGAGCAGTTCCTGTCTCTACCATTTTGCCAACAGAATACCTTCGGAAGGCTTCAGCCCCACAGACCAAGCTTTTCAGGAGCCCTGGGTAACATTAAGGGCCAGATCTACACAATGAGAAATTGTGACAAAAACCCCAGTCCACAGAGATAGATATTAACGCATAAGGCACTTACCATTCCTGCAAAGAACTTTTCCCTCACATTTCAAAGGCAGTCTCAGACCTTCATGGAGACAAATTTCTACTTTCCATTTTAGAGCCTTCTCCACACAGGCACCTGAGTAATGAGTATCATAGTAAGAATATCTGCTTTAAGAGTTCTCCTCCCCACTCCAATTCATTTTCATTTTGAAAAAAAGAAGAAAAAAAACAGCTTTGGTTTTCCTACCTATGACTGAAAACTTTGGATAATGCCAAGATTCCTTTATATCTCAGTCTATCTCTAAATTCTTTAGCAGATCAATGAGTCCCTTACTTCCCCCCAGAATTAAGAACACACACATTTGATATAAAGATTTTAGGATAAGGCCCAGAAGAAGGCCCCTCTTATCAGA
>VMDO01019767.1:0-38938 GCA_007922755.1 Pedetes capensis
GTCTTACATATTTCGGACATGTAGTCAGGAGAGATCAATCCCTGGAGAAGGACATCATGTTTGGGAGAGTGGCAGGTCAACGCAAAAGAGGAAAACCCTCCACCAGATGGATTGACACAGTGTCTGCAACAATGGGCTTAAACATAAATAAGATCGTTTGCCTGGCACAGAATCGGCAAGTGTTTCGATCTGCTGTACACGGGGTCGCTATGAGTCAGACTCGACTCAACGGCACCTAACAACAACAACAACAAAGTTTACAGGTTGTCGGCCTCTTACCTGGCACTTATCTCCAACACTCATTAACCTTGAGATTTTAATTGTCATTCTCAACAGACTGTAAGCTCCACAAAACAGGAACCAAGCCTGTGAATAAAATTCATTGTTCATCTCCAAGACTCTGGCACAGTATATTTATTAAATAAATGCATGGTGAATGCATGAATGGGTTTTATTCCCTTATGCCCCTAATATTCTAAGACTGGGCAAACTATTTTGGGGAGTCCAACACACTGATGGCCTATATTAAGATTGTAAGCAACCAATACTGTACTAAATTATCTTTGTTGTTGTGTTTTTGTTTTGTTTTGTTGGTTTTTGAAACAGTGTCTCACTATGTAGCCAAGCTTATCCTCAACCTTCTGATCCTCCTACCTCAGCCTCCCAAGTGCCAGAATTACCATCACACCCAGCTACTAAATCATTTTATGTGAATTGTTATAAAATCAAGTCTCTCCACTTCTACCTATTCTCTAAACTCTGCATTTATGTAATTGACATTAAGCTAAATGCAGCTTTAATAAAATTTGATGGCCTAGTTGAAATTAACCTTTAAAATGCTTTCGTCAAAAATATAAGAAAATGAGCCAAGAAAAATTAAATCTTTTAAGGTATAATCTATATACTATAAATAGCTAGCAGAAGATACTATCCCTAAAGTGATACAAAAAAAAAAAAAAAAAAAAAAAACCTTTGAGGTATTAAAAAGTTAATTTATCTAGTCAATGCAGAGAAATGACCACTCTGCTGAAGCCACAAAGGACTGCCTCTTAAGGACTAAAGACAATTGACTAGTCATTCTGATTACCCAAGAGTTACTAAATGGGACACAGAACACAACTGCTGATTTGCAGGCACTCTAAATATCTAATTAGTTCAAACAACAGGCTACATTCTTAATTTTTTACATTTTGTTTTTATTCAAGGGTTTACTCACAGGCAGCACTTCAGAGTCAGGCTTTTTAAATTAAAGGCCAAAACTACAAAAAAATTGCAAACATGACACTGGTAAAAGAATGATCATCTTAATAATTTACACCCTTATCCGTCCTGTGAAGTTAAAGTCTTTAACATAAAATGTATAAGATAGGGTATCATTTAAAATAACCAAAAAACCACAGGTGGTGGGTAAATTTGTCAATGAAGATAAACATCGGTTTTAGCCTTGAGGGAGTATGAAAAACACCAATTAATTCGTCATGTGACAGAATATAAACTGTGCTTCAGAATTTTGACTGTAAAGTCTCTTTCTCCAGCAGCAAATCAGCGTATCTCTGCTGAAGCTCCTTTTCTCTTTCCTGTTGTCGCTGCACATCTTCTTTTAGACACTTGAAGAGAGAAAAAATATTCAATAATTACTTCATATGTAAGTACCCTTAAAATGAAAAATACCGTATGGTTCTGTATAACCTCAAATAGCCGAGTTAATTCATAATTCTTGGGAGGTATGTGTTCCTCAAGGAGAAACAAAGAGAACACATATTTTTGTAAACCAGCTCTGCAGCCATTCTTTGCTTTGGTCATAGGAGTACTATCATGTAAAATCTCTGCTGTTACCTCCATAAACAAGCAACTAGTGTCCTACCAAGATCTAAAAAGAACACTAAAACAAGCCCTAGCTGCCCTTTAACTGTGCAAGGACCAGCATGTACACTTGGGAGATGTGTGTAAACTAAACTTGGCCAAAGGAAGTTGATGCTCTGGGATGACTGGCTAGGTTACCAGTATCCTAATTTACAAAATTGAAAGATACTTCTTCAGTCTCCCCTCATAGAGCTACATAAACAGGATGCAGTTAAGTTCTGGGGAGACAAATCACAAGAGATACTTAATCCTCTTCATAGTAGATCAACAGACAAGAAGAAAATGAGTAAAGAGAAAGCCTCTGTATCCCTCATCTGCCTAGACTATCCATGTACATACAGGCAGGTCTAGATTAGAAAGTCAAAAGTGGAGGCTTCATTGCAAAAGCCTGCCACTATCAACTTCACAGATAGCCTCCAAGGAGAAGGAAAAAAGGAAAACTGACAATTCCTGTAGTTCTCTTTCTAAGCAATGCTTTGAAGCAATACATAATATTACCTCTAGCCTCCGGGGAATAGCAGAATCTTCATGTTTCTTGAGTTCTTCAAAAGTACGTAACTCCAAGTGAGCCTGCTCAATTTGGTCCCACAAATCATTCAACTGTTTCATGAGACCCATAGCTCGAGACTGGTAACCTCCAAGCAAGATTTTCATCTTCTTTTCCATCTTTGCAGCTCTCTTAGCTTCTGTTGTCATGTGACCCCTGTTTATCTGAGGAAAAGAGGAGGGGATCACATCAACATACATGAAAAAAGGAAGCTTTAAATACCAGGGCTAAAAAGTGCTTCGAAACAAAAATATACTAGAACTCCTTATGTTCCAACTACTGTAACACAAAATAAGTCCTAAGATTTATCTTTCCCCTGAAGAGTTTTACACGTTAGTCCCAAATAACCTATAATCTATTTACAAAAACATCACCCATGATTCAAAGTCAGAGCAGGCTTGAGTTGCACAGCATGGCAAAACTAATGTCTACTCTGAAAATGACTTTTGCTATCAATCACTTGCATTGATTTTGGACTAGCAGCAACCCATCTTCATTTATATTTCATGAATGTATTTCTGTATTATACACCCAGTACATTTTAAATAATCTTTAATAGTCCATCCAATTAATGTTCCACAGTTGAGACCAAACATAATTCCCTCAAACTACAAAATTACTATATCTTAAATCTGGAATGAAACCCATAAAGGTAAGAGAAAATCAGTATCACATTTGGTAATTTTTTTTTTTGGGAAAAGAGAAAAGATATCATAAAATTAAGAGAGATGACAGTTTCCCTATTAAAATTTGTGTAAGCACAGGTGGGCTATCTTCTCAGATCACTAAATTATGGAAAAAGAATTTAAAATGTTGCCAGATGTGGTGGCTCACGCCTGTAATCTCAGCAATTCGGAAGGCAGAGGCAGAAGGATTGCAGGTTTGAAGTCAGTGGCAGACCCTGTCTCAAAATAAAAAGTAATAAAATGTCTGGGAGTGCAGCCCAGTGGTATAACGCTTGCAGAGTATGTGCGAGGCCCTGGGTTCAATTCCCAAGTACCACAAAAAAGAAAAAAAAATTAAAAATGTATAAATACAAAAGAACAAAAGGAAAATTAACAGAAGAAATATTTTTCCAAAATTCTGGGACATGTAAACGGATGCAGCAGGGCAAAGAAAACCCCAGTTCAGAAGGTTCAGGGAGAGGGGAGGAGAAGGGAACAGATGTATAATGCAAAATCATTAGCATAACATATTCTCTAGGAATATATTCCCATACCCACAACATAATTACTTCACGTAGTAAGTGATCTGCAAAAGCATGCTTTCAACATACAATACTTAGGATAATTAGGTCAAAGACTTGCAATTATTATTAAATCTGTTAATACTGTTATGTCTACTGGCACTTCCTTTCCTTTTCTCCTACCTACACACCTCTCTCTCTCTCTCTCTCTCTCTCTCTCTCTCTCTCTCAAACTGATTCCATTATGTAACTTCTACAAGCAACCAAAACTAGATAGCTGTAGAATAACACACACCCAAATGATACTTCATAATGTATAAGACAAAATAATGAATCTAAGAGGACCCTACAACAAGAGAGTGTGATAACAATTTTTTTTTCTGAGATACTAAATGTGGGGTGAGAGTAAAATAAGCAGAAATGGTGGCATGGGAAAAATACTGTCAAATGCATAATACTGACATGAAAACTGTGCCAAAGTTATTTTGTATTATGTTCAAAAACAATTTAAGTCACCAAAACAAATACATAGCTTTTTCCATGGCAACAACTTTGCAACATCCACTTCAATGTGTAACATCTGATTTTAAAACATAGTCTCATTCTTAATTAAAAAAAAAAAAAGTGTCTCTCAAAATGTAAAATATAGAACTTCTACTGGAAAACTAGCATATAACATCTATCCATCTCCAGCATAGTTTATTAAAAGTCAAAGTCAAATAAACTATAGGGTGGGGTTGGGGGGGTGCAGAGGCACCACATACATGTATGTGCCTCAGGAATTTGAGATGGATCAAAACTTAAACACAGCTCTTTTGATATCATTCATTCTCTTAACATTTTATAAAAGTTAAGCTTTTTACTTCCATGTAAACTCTTAATGTTCTTTATAAAAGAATCACTTTCCTCTACTGGGCAAGTTCCACGGCATGATGCATCTTCTAAGAGGGTCAGCAAACACACAGCATGGCATACTGTAAGAGTCAATCCTACCATGAAGCAAGTTACCCAGCTGCTTTGAGCTAATGCAAGTTATTCAACCTCTGTGTCTCTACTTCATCAACAACAAATGGCACTCACTGTTAAAAGTTACTATGAAGCTTAAATCAGATAATGTATGTAAAAAAAAGTCACTCAGAGCATGGCACACAATCAGCAACCAACAAACGTTAGCTCTGACTACAGGGATTTTACAAATACTAAGAGTTCAACTATTTTGCTCATCTCTCTAGTAACTAAAGGATTAAGGATGAGACTAAAATCTTCTTTAAATTCCAGTTTTAATAACAGACTACATGGACTCCCCCTAGAACCAAGGCAAGGAAACACAGCTATTCCTTCTTTAAAAGTACAGTTTGCCTTTTGAGAACCATCGGATCAAATAACATTCATCAGACCTCTGTCCAACAATGTAATATTATTAGAACATAGATTCATGGTGTTCCTCAATGCTACAGAAAGGTTTTCTAACCCTGAAGCTCAAATGAGGTGAATAAAGTATACAAGCACATTGACCCAGCAATTTTGCTCCCAGTATACACCCAAAAGAAATGAAAACATGTCCACACAAAAACTTGCACCACAATCTTCACAACACTATTCACAATGGCCAAGAGGTGGAAATAACCGAAATATCCATCAGCTGGTAGGTAAACAAAATGTGGTATTATTTATACAACAGAATATTACTCCACCGTGAAAAATGAAGTACTAATATGTGCTACAGGTTGGGGTTTAGCTTGATGGGTAGCATGCCGCTCTGCACTCTCCAAAGCCCTCAGTTCGATCCCCAGCACCACAAAAATGGGAGAAGGACATAGAAATCCACTCCCAAAGCTTCCCAAAACAATCAGCCATGGATGAACCTTAAAAGCACTGTGTTAAGTAAAAGAAGCCAGTCACAAAAGCCACTCCTATGGAATGTCCAGAATAGGCAAATCTATAGACAATTATTTTGAGGCACAGTGAGTAGATTATAGCTGCCCAAGGCAGGGCAGGTTGAGGGGAACAGAGAGTGACTACCAATGAGTACAGAGTTTCTTTCTGGAGTGCTGAAAACGTTCTAAAATTGACTGTAGTGATATATGCACAACTCTGTGACTATACTAAAAACTACTGAAGCGTACACTCTAAATGGTTGAGCTCTGTAGTATGTAACTTATATTTCAATTATGAAAAAAGTATTCAAATAGTAGAAACATTACTTACATGGGAAAAAAAAAAATCCTTATCATTAATTCTTCTGGATATTAAATCCAATAACCCTCCCAACCAAAAACAGTACTTTTTGAACCTAGGTTCTAGAGAGGGGACAGATTTAAAAAAAAAAAAAAAAAAAAAAAAAAAAAAAAAAAAAAAAAAAAAAAAAAAAAAAAAAAAAAAAAAAAAAAAAAAAAAAAAAAAAAAAAAAAGAAGAAGAAGAAGAAGAAGGAGGTGAAACTTTAACCCTCATAAATTTTACAACACAATCAAGGAAAGAAGACAGTATTTGTACTCACTCTCTCCCACTTAAAACACTCCTAGAGCATGTCTTTTTAAACCAGTGATTTTTACCCAAGGCTAAACTTTAGAATTTCCTGCAGAGCTTTTAAAATCTACCAGTGTCACTGCCCTATCATAGACTCTGATTAAATGGTCTCAGACCTTTGTGTCTTCAAAGCCCCTAAATGGGTTCAATAGGCAATCAGGATGAAGTACTGATTTGGCCAGTCATCACAGGAGCTAAATATCAGCTGTCTTCTCAAATACATCACCAAAAAAATCCTCATTTCTAACAAGAAATGAACAAATAACTTCATCAAGTTCCTTGTACTGTAAGTTAGCATGTTCTAAGAACATCCATTTTAGATATTCCAATCATATGTGGGTCCAAATACACATGCAAAGAATCCTAAGAGCATAAAATTTCAAGTTAATACAGTGCTTTTTGGAAATCAGTCATACAAATTAACATTTTCATCAGTTAACTCAATTAACTTTACACTGACTGTTGTTAGGTACCATCGGTCCCGACTCATAGGCACTCTTACAGGGTCTTCAAGGGCTGATTGTTTCGGGAGTGGACTGCCACAGCCTTCTCCCATTTTTGCGGTGCTGGGAATTGACCCTGGGTCCTCAGAAAGTGCAGACCAGCACTCTACCCAGCCCCACATACTTTAAAGTCTTCTTAAAACATCTATCAAAACATTAATGAAGCCAATAAAGCTAAGCATTGAAACCCAATCTGTGCCTGACTCCCTATTCAATCTCACTTGACCTCAGTCTTCCACAATAATCAGGTGAAGTACATTTTCTTTCATTACGGTATTCTGGTGATCAGCAAGAGGGGCTAAGAGCACTTGCCCCCTCTGGCCTGTTGTTGTTGTTAGGGGCCGTAGAGTCGGTGTCCAACTCATAGCGACCCTGCGTACAACAGATGAAACAGTATTATTATTGTTCGTGCTTCTCTGCTATCCATAGAGTTTTCAGTGGCTGATTGTTTCTTGGGAGTGGGTTGCTGGATCCTTCTCCCAAGCCTACAGCACCTGGTGTTCCCAGATGGTCTCCCATCCAAGTACTAACTAGGCCCAACCCTGTTTAGCTTCTGAGATCTGAAGGGATCAAAAGCTACAATGGTAAGGCTACAGGCCCCTCTGGCCTAGCCACTGTGTAGTAAGTCAGGAAATGCACATTGGCAAGCTAATCTGTGATAAGAATAGCCAAAGGAAATAATGACCTTTGTTCTTGAGTCTTGTAGAACTGAAAAGCATCATGCATAGTGAAATAGGGTCAGATATGTGTCTAACCTCCACATTTGAGAAGGCACCTACCAGTCTGGGTCACCTACTTCCTATATAAACCACCCCAAAATCAGCTGGGTCCCAGCAAGATGTATTTTGGACAACAGTCTTCCTTCTTCTTGGTCAGCTGGCTGTTGAATAAAATCATCTTGCTTGCCTCAACATTTTGTCTCTCTACTTAATTGGCCTGTTGTGGAATAAGCAGCCAGACTTGGATCTAGTACCACTAGGGTTAAATATTTTGTTCTGATCACCAGACAAGCCTTTCAAATATGGTTATGATGGAAGTGTATAAGCCACTACTGTGTTTTAAATATGTTATCAGCACAAAATTTCTAATATTTTTAAATAAAGAAATTTAAAGTAGACCAATACCTGATAACAACCAAAGCTGACTTCATCCAATATGAAAAGATAAAATTCAATCCCAAGCAGACAAATGAGAATATAGCTAACATAAATATGTAAGTAGCCAAAGACTGACAAATCACATGCATCACAATTGCATTTTACAATATGACATGGAATTTGCTTCAAAATAATAGTGGAAGAGGAGACAGGAGGAACAAAAGTGGCTGTGATTTGATGATTGTTATAGCTGGGTGATGATGATACATGAGGAATCATTACACTTGTCCACTTTTGGGTATATTTGAAAATTCTTATAATAAAAGATTTTTTAAAACTTCAAATTCATGTCTAAAGGCTATTTTGTTAGCTTAAGACCATCCACCACCAACCATGAAACATCAATACAATGAAATATAATAGAAACATTAAACTTTACAAGTTTGTCAGCCATTTTAACACACCAAACTGTTTACATGAAATATATTAAGTTGAAAACCTCAATGATGTAAAATCCATTTACAATTAACCAAAAATGAAAATCTGGTCTTTAGGCCTCACTCAGTATAACAGTATCTCTCCTAAAATGAACCCTTGTCTCAAATTTCAAACATTCATCAAAACTTACATAATAACACAAACTTAAGCCACCCTGCTCTTCAAAGTGAAGTTAGCTCTTCATATTTCATAGTATCTAACCAAGTTTATTAGGTAACTCTCAGGGTATAGGGCTGTGATTTAGCTCAGTTGGTAGAGCGCCACTCTGCAGTCTCTGAGGTCCCAAGTTCGATTCCCAGCACCACAGAAACGGGAGAAGGATGTGGCAACCCACTCCCGAGGCAATCCTGAAACAGCCATTGAAAACCCTATAAGGGTCGCTCTGAGTCGGACACAACTTGACAGCACCTAACAACAACAACAACAACTCAGGGTATAAAGACTTGTACAGAATACAAAAGAATTTCCATTTACTAACTCTGCTATTTGCTAGGGTCTCATTTAATCTTACATTATCTCGATCTCATACTTTCATTAAGTAAAAGCTATTAACCTCCCTAATTTTACAGGTAAGGAAATTTGAAAGCCAAGAAAGTTAAGTAACTTACGATAGGCCACATAGCCACTATAACGATGCTATGCAGCTGTCCTTCTTTAAAGCCCAACACATCAGACCACACAACTGCTAATAAATTAAACATCTTCCCTACCCCAGCCCCTGAAATGCAAACAAGCCTGCAGAAATCCAAGCCATGAGACCAAATGGCTTAATGCCACCAGACAGCTCTCTGAAAAACACCCTATTCTAGACACACATAAATAAGACATTAATTAATGGAACTGCCCATCATTCTTTCTCTATATAGACATTAACCTGTATATACCTATTTATAAGAATTTTGACAGCTGAAAAAAGCTTTTATTCTCCCCAGCTTACGTTTTAAAATTCCTAATTGTTTTATTCTTAACAAGCTATAAAACTATAGGAAAACAAACATCTCTGAAAGTTTTTACAAGAAAATAAGTTTTTACAGAAAACATTTAACAATTTCTTATGAAGTAGAACAAAATATAACTACTGTTAATTACTTGGGAGATTTCACAAAAGCTAATCTTTGCTATGGGCTGGGGTTTAGATCAATCGGTAGAGTGCTGCTCCACACTCTCTGATGACCCAGGTTCAATCCCCAGCACAGTAAAGTCAGGAGAAGGACTTGGCAATCCACTACTGAAGCAATCCCGAAACAATCAACAATTAAAAACCCCATGAGGGTCGCCATGAGTTGAACCCAACTCTGTGGCATGTAACAACAACAATCTTCACTATAGACTTTAAGTGACAGCAAGTCATCATGTTTCTCTTCTTTTTTAAAATCATATTTGTAACATACTGTTAAATGAAAAATGCAGTACATGACAATCCCAACTTAGTTTTACCACCTTCCTCCCTTTGTCTACACATTGGGGAAAAAAAAAAAGATGTGGGGGGTTGCATGTGTGAGTGTGTGTGTGTGTACAGGAATGTTGGGGGTGATGATGTCTGGATACTAGGCTTCTTTTCTTCTGTATTCTTTTCTATTTCTTTTAAATTTTTTACAAAGCCCAGGTATTATTTTTAGAAAAACATCTACAAATGTTATTTTTAAAAAATGCATAGAAGAGAAACTGTCTAAAAAAGACTGGCCAGAGACCAATGGAAAACTGATGGTCCCCAAGAGATGAATCAGTAGAACCGTAAGTGTTTCCTCAAGTCATTACAAAAGGGAGCTGTATGGGACTTATAAAAGTGTAATTGTTACTTTCAAGCTCACTGAGTTTGTTAAAGTTACTAAGCTTAAGTAATTCCAAAATAAACACATTATCCTTGGGTATCCAATACTGTCTTCTGTTAAAGTCTGTTACAGTGAGGTTCAGAAACATTAAGAGCATCCCTCACTGAAACTTTTGCTTAGGGGCCCAGAATATAACCTTATACCACTGTTAAAAAAAAAAGGTTTAAGGGTACCCAAAATAAATATGTAGTCAATGGCAGCTCCACATCCTAGTACATCATTCAGCAATGTGATCCTATGATATTAAAGATGTGGTTCAATAACCATAACATTTGCAAATAAAAGTCATGGTGACTCTCCTTTCGTCTCCATACTCCTCACCAGCATTGTTAGTTATTTTTGTTTCCAGTGAAGTTTCTATTGATGAGGTGCAGGTCCAATGAAGTGATTAAAACGTATCTATCAGC
The DNA here is from genome assembly GCA_007922755.1 of Pedetes capensis. Lineage (NCBI taxonomy): Eukaryota > Metazoa > Chordata > Mammalia > Rodentia > Pedetidae > Pedetes > Pedetes capensis. The sequence goes on from VMDO01019767.1 coordinate 10,461, forward strand.
AACATCAGACTGCATCCCCATAAAGTAAGATGGAGCCTACTAAAAACCTTTCCAGGGCAATAATCCACTAACAAAGCAACAAAGAACACATTACATCTTCCCACATTAGGAAGTGAAACACTACCTGAACGAAACAAATTCAACTCATGCTGAGGAGCAAAAGAAGGAACATGGTTGTACCAAGGACATCTCTTGTCCACCTCTCAAGAGTTCTTGCTAGAGACAACTAAGAAATATGTTGGTGCCTTTAAAGGGCATAGCAGACAGCAGAACTTGGGAAATATTCCCAAAGACTGGGACCATCTCTTCTGCCCCACATGCCACCCCTCCCAAAGGGAATACAAGCATAAACCTGATGAGATACTTCATCACAAGAGTCTCTACCCAGCACTGCCCACTAACTTAATCCTTACCCTAAATTTTCACCATGAAGAATGAAGGAAATTTTTTTCTATGTAAAAATAGCTGCCTTCATAATGAAAATCACTAAGAAAATGGGATCCATTGTTCAGCCAATTTTGCTGAAATATAACCCTCAAGAAAATCAGGAGTCCTCAGAAGAGTTATACAAATACAGTGAGAAGGACTTTAAAATGTTATCTGTGTTCTTTAAGTTATTTCACTTCCAAGAAGTCAACATTACATAATCTTTCTGAATTACATTGACTATGTCAGTAATATACAGGGAAAAGTACTACTTCTGGACCAAGTTCCTACCTCTGAGGAAAGCCTTTCCATTTTTATAGCTAACATGACAAAATCGACTTTTCAGCCAAACTTCCTCAACACAGCAGTTTAGACACTATTTCAAGTACTATTAAATTTAATGGCAGGCCTAAATTCAGACTTTTCATTTCACTTTTGCACCTACTGGAAATTATTTCACTCAAAATAATTACGTCTTCAGATGATTTCCTATTTCCACTTGAAGTGGAAACAAATTAGAACACTTCAAATTCTATTTGCACTTCCCAAATACAGAAATGACTCATTTATCTGGCATCATCCAAAAATGAGGTTCTCTACATTAGGCATTTTCCAGATAACTGAGGCCCACAAGAGTGGAGAGCCCCTATGTCTTACTCCCTGCTATGTACTTCAGGATCTAGAACAACTTCTGGTACATAGTAGGCGCTCAGTAACAGTCACTAAATTTGTGAGTAAAGACAAAGTTCTTTTATTTTTAAATACTTGATGAAAATTTTCCTACAATGTATTACAACTATCCCTCCTTTTCTAAAAAAAAAAAAAAAAAGGAAAGAAAAGACACTGAACAGAAATTATTATGTTTTTCTTATGACTTTGGGGTATCATTAGAAACAGCAGCTGCTCTGCTCTCCTACAGGACACCTGGAATGTCCTCAGAGGCTAATAAAATGCATACAGCTTTTTGCTGCCATGTTAAAATGCTCTCAGCATGCTGTGCTTTCAAGACTTTACCTTTTCTGATACCAGCTATCATTTCTGCTTGCTGCTATACCCCCTTTTACAAATGTCTGGCTAGGTTCTAAAGTTAATTCTGCCTCCAAGCCAGAATAAAATATAATTTAAAAGTCTTTTCCACTTACTTCTGACTGCAGCCACAGAGTCTATGTATTTAACAAACTCCTTGAGCACGCAAACACCCCCTACCACATTCTACTCAAAAATCTGAGATGATTCTATTAATTTTAAGTATCTTAAAGATTTTCATTTAAGTGCTAAATTTCATATATTGATCATGAATAGCTCAAAGACAAGCTTCAATATGAATCTCAGAGCTTAGTTTTTAAATCCACTTAGGAGGCACCAGCTATGACAAAGCTGGATTTCATCTTGTTTGATAGGCTGTGATAGGACCACAATTTAGATTCACTGTTTCAAAGCCCATGGCAGCAAAAATCCAACACACTGACAGCCATGGTGGCTGTGCTTGTCCAGAGAGGCCTATCTCCCTGAACCTGAGAATGGAAAGGATAATTTAACATTTAGTTTATACAATATAACTGGAGTTCCTTCCCCACAACAAACTTTGAATAATGTTTATAATTTAGCAATCAACTCAAATGAAAGAATTACCACAATTGAAATAAAATATTTATATATTTCAAACCAGTAAAAATGTGTCTTCAAAAGCTAAGAGAAACCTCCTTCTGAATTAGGGATGGATACAAATAAAACAAGGGAATTTGTTTATTTGGGTCTTAGAGTTTCTTTTCTTCTTAAAGATTTAATAAACTTTCATTTGAAATAAGCATAGTTTACTAAATTAAAGGAGCTGATTAAGTATTCCTTAAAAGTAACTAGCTGGGTAAACAAAAAAGTTATCCAGGAGTCAAGAAGAGAAAAATTATTTCAGACTGTTTCATGAATATTCTTCCAAAAGCACCAATCGTTCAACAAAAATAGTTCAACGGAAGATTTCAGTTCCTGGTACTGAACTGAACAAAGAGAACCACATGTTTTTAATGGTTGCTCATAAACGACCCAAATAAATCTCCAAAAGAATAGCAGTGGTTCTTTCTGTACTTTTCCCTTCAAAATTCACAAGACCAATTCAACATAGAAATAAAAACTACTGTACTTTATGGCACCACTCACTCTGTGACACATTTATTTGCTGTCATGAAAGTTAGTGCCTCAACAAAGTAAATGAGATTTAAGGAAAAACTTTATTTTAAACAGCACAAAATGTCCTTGCCATTTGTGGCAGAAAGACTTTACCCACCTCAAATGAGAAGATTTTCAAACTAAGTGAGAGACCTAAGTATTTATATATAAATGTTACAAGGAAGCTTTCCAAACAGCTTTCGAATCAATTATGATGCTGACCTTAGATCATGATTACACTGCTAACTGCCATTTATAAGAAACGAAGCCTACACAACAGAAAGTATAACTTACAATTTAACCACTGATGTTCTATTCACCCCTGACTTCAACTCTGAATTACAACACAGAGCAACAGCACACCCTGCTGGAAGTTAGTGATACAACTAAGGTAATCAGCAGCCCTAAATTACAACTCCACCCAAGATGAGAAATACTTCAGAAACACTAAAATTTCCAATTAACTGAAAACAGGTTTGCAGGCACTAATCATCAGGTGTCTATACTGATCTTACGGGATAAATTAAGAATTAGAATAACTCTCTGTTTCGTTTTTTGTTTTTTGAGAGAGGGAGTCTCACTGGCCTAGAACTCTCTAGGTAGCCCAGGGTGGCCTCAAACTCCTGTCAATCCTCCTGCCTCAGCCTCCTCGGTCCTCGGATTGCAGGTGTGTGCCACCATGCCCAGCTAAGATTTAGAATAACTTTCAAATTAAAAGATACTGCTTTTTCCTGCTCATCTCTCACCATCCTAAGTGATTCTAGCATCTGAATTTAACCCTAAAAAAAAAGTATTTTCAAATCAGCTTTCTATAAAGAAAAACTGGTAATCGCAAAAAAGAAGAAATTAAGGCCATTTTCTACAAATAATTGCTTGAAGCACCCCTACTCCTTCCCATCTCACCTTGGCCTCAAAAAGAATCCCGATAGACTATCATTAAGAATCTACAAGGCAGCCTAGTGGTCTGTGAACCACAATTTACATCCCATTGGCAAAATGCCTATACAGATTCTGGAATGCAAAACATGAAGACCGTATTTCAATTGGTAGTGTGTGTCAACATTTTCAGACACAAAATCACAAAAGCCATGTTCTAGGTAATCCAGCTCTACCCTCTCTTTCTTACTTAAATTTATAGGCTCAGAGAATGGACATAAAATGTGCTCACTTAGCTACAGAAAGGGAGCTCCATGGTACCTCTATGATCCCACTGGTTTACACTGTTCTAAGTGGTGAGCGTCAAGTTAGTGGTTCCTTGCTCCCATACCTGAAAAATTCTGACTGACCTTCGGCAAACTTGAAGAGTACTCTTTAGAAAGCCAACAATTCTGAAAAGCCAATGAACAAGGCCAAGAATGATCAAACACTTCAGCGTAGTTTTAAGAATTGCAAAGGCAATAAGCAGCTCAGGCCTATTTTACTGAAGCTGTCACTAGTGGTATTACTTGGTTCATAATTTCAATCAAAGTACATACAAGTTAAAATTTTAAAAGGATACCAACCTCAAGTCTCTTTTCAAGTGATTCAATTCTGTCTTTTTTGCTAGCTAGATTAGCCCGTGTATAGCGGCTCTGCCCAGGAAGATATAAAACTTGACTGTAGCATTCTTCCCACACTTGGTTATAAGCTTCACTGGAGAGTTCTCCGTGGCTCATTCCTTGTTTTACCACTTCCATCTCTTGTACCAGAACATCCTGGGCCTGTTTACAATAATAATTTTGGTAAGAATATATACTACAAGTATTTACTATCACCAGAGAGCTTAAGTAGTCTAGTTTTTTGCCAGGCACTGTGGCACATGCATGTCATCTCAGCAACTTGGGAAGCTGAGGCAGGAAGACCTGAGTGAGAAGTCAGAGCCAGCCTGCACAACTTGGCAAGACCCTGTCTCAAAATAAAAATCAAAAATGGGGGCAGGAGTACAGCTCAATATTAGAACACTTGCCTATCATATTCAAAAGGCCTGGGTTCAACTCCTTAGCCCCAAGGAGGAGAAAAAGGCCTAGTGTTTTTCCCCCTTCATCTTTAGACCAAAGGCAAGGAGTTTGTTTTTGTTGGGGAAAGGGGGATGTGGGGGAGTGATGGGGGGCAGAAATAACTAAGCCAAATGAATTAAGAGACCTATAAGTAGATGTAAATTGATTTTTAAAAGTCAAGCATCCATGTTTCCCTAAAAGTATAAGTAGCTTTTGCTTTTGCTCATTGTAATAGAAGCTACCATTTCTCAGGGATCTACTATGTGCTGAGAACCAAGTCTAAAAGCTTCACCTATATTATCTCCAAAGATCACCATTACCTTACAAAGCAGCCAATATTAACACTTACCTGACGAAGCACCCTAACTGGATCATAACTAGTGACATCGGTCGAATAAGACCCATATCCTTTTTAAGGATGTATAGGTATTTCTTTTTGTTGCAAGGGGCTTTATGTTTTAAACATTTCTTAAAACATTTTTATCTGTTTTGGCTTCAAAATTCCATTTGTTAACATTTTATAAACAAAATTAGCATGCACAAGGCAAACACAAACACATTACCTGGGCCTGTTGGACCTATACGTCATCAGTTACCCTCATTCTAAAGGTGATGAAACTAAGGTTCAGAGAGATTGAACAACTTGTTCTAGAACACGTCACTAGTAAGCAGACAAGGCAGGATCCAAGCTAAGTGTTAACAGTACCTAGGTCTGCTCTATCCATTCTACAATCCCACCTTACACTCACCTCACAGGATGGTAAAAGGCACCAGGCATCTTTCTGACACAAGCCTTTTTCTCATTCTGAGGGAATGTCCCTGATATCACCAGAGAATGAGACTGGGGGTACAACTCAGATGCTGATCATAAACCAGCTTTAGTTCACTAATGAAGAAATAATTTAAGATGACAAAATGAGAGAGAAGGAGTTGGGCAGACTAAGGTTCAAATCACAACCTACCATTTCCGTAGCTGTCTACACTGCTTAACTTCTCTGAGCCCATGTCTCACCTACAGGGTTTAAGTGAACAATATATGTCAGAGCTTTGCCCAACACGAGAACACAGAATTCCATGAGCATATCATATAAACCTCTTCCGGCCCTTCACATCACAGCTCATGAAAAACTGGCAACTGCATTCTATGCCTTAGAAGAGGCTTTCAATATTTCTAGTAATACTGTAAAATAAATATAAATCAAAATATATGAATTAAGAAAAATGGCCAAGAAACCAAAAAAATTAATAAAAACAGAGTATCAAGTCAACAGAAGATAAGGAATGGATACTTTTTAAAAATACCCCTCAAGGGGCCGGGCACAGTGGTGCACGCCTGTAATCCCAGTGGCTCAGAAGGTGGAGGTGGAGGCATGAGGATCGCAAGTTCAAGATCAGAGGCAGTCTGCATAACTTAGTGAGACCCTGTCTCAAAAACTAAAAAAATGGGCTGGGGGGTGCAGCAAAGCATGCAAGCGCATGGCCCTAGGTTCAACCCCCAGTACCGCAAAAAAATAAATAAATAAAATTTGAAAAGACCTTAAGGGAAATAATGGAAACAAGCCAATTTTAACATAATGAAAATCCGAAACTTTATTAAAAGATAAATGGTAGGCTAGGAGTGATGGTGCACACCTGTCCCAGCACTTAGGAGGCTGAAGCAGGAGGACTGATACAAATCCAAGGCCAGCTTGGGCTACATGGAGAAAGCCTGTCTCAAAAACACAAAAGAAGAGAAGGGGAGGTAGGGGAGGGGAAAGGAGGGGGAAAAAAAAAAAGGAAGGAAGAGAGGGAGGGAGGGAGGGAGGGAAGGAGGAAAGGAAAGGGAAAGGAAGGGAAGGGAAGGGAAGGCGGGAAGGGAAGGCAGGAAGGCAGGAAGGAAGGAAGGAAAAAAGAAGGAAGAGACAGGGAGGGAGAAAGGGAGAGAGGGAGGAAGAAAGAGTATTTCACTCTGAAATGTACATACTAAAAATTTTCTTAATGACAGTTAAGAGCTGAACTTGTAAGACTGTGGCTAATTATCTTTAATGAATAAAAATAAACAATCTGCTTAGGTATATAACTACTTCAAATTTAAAATTTTTGAATAAAGAACAATATAAACATAATAAAATGAGAATATTTAAAATGATTTGTTTCAACCAGTCGGTTTGTATTCCAAACCTATACAAAGAATATTTTCAAAGCTTTTATTAGGATCTGTTCCCTTACAGAACTTCTACTGTAAAAGCAAGAATAATTCTTTTTTCAAGTTTCCATATATACAATAAATTCAGAAAAATTTATTTCCTAAATTCCTCCTTCTCATATTTTCACTCTAAAAAAAGGAAACTGAGCAAGTACTAATTTTGGGGTCCAATTCTGATGAGATGTACCTGGCACAGAATAGCACTCAACAGGTATCAGTTTCCCTGTCTCACTCACCAAAACAAAGGAACTCAGTTACTCAAAGGCAAGTTGCTGAAACATAAATTGAAACCCATTTCCCTTTCTCTAGTGTCTAAAAATCCTGTAATAAATACGTATTACTTATGCAGTAAGGAAAACAAGAAGAAAGAAACTGAAAGAGAAACAAAACATGCAGGAGAGAAGACAGGAGAAAGAATCTTGGCGGTTTCTCCCAAGAGCACAGCAGCTCATTTCAAATCAAGGGGTCTATCCCTGCGTCTCTGCACTAAAGATGACTTAAAAACTAATGACCACTTTGCTTCAATGTTAGTCCTGCTAAAATATGAGGCCACAATCTGGGTAATTTACTGAGATTTATTCTCATAGTCTGGAGGCTGACAAGTCTAAGATCAAGGAGTTGCATCATACCATAGCAAGGACACCACTCCAAGAGAGCTCACTCCAGAGGTAACTATAACTAACCCACTCATGAGGTTGGAGCCTTCAGACCTAATTGCTTCTTAAAGACCCCATATTTTCGTATTATTACAATGGTAATTAAATTTCAACATGAGTTTTAGAAGAGACATTCAAACCACTATAGCTTCCAACAAGAAACCAACTATCTATACTTTCTTATATTATTGTGGATATTTCTATTCATAATCACAGCTGTTTTCTGTGTCAACACAGAAAGAATAGTAGGCAGGATATAGACTTTATGCTAGAAATTGTTTCTTCCTATCCAAAAAGAGGAGGGGGAAATTATGGGAGGGGAATAAATTCTGCAAAAAACATTTCCTTTCTTTGAATAAGTGAATGGTTTAACATATAAATATTTTACATGCAGAGGGCCCCCAACTAACGATGGTTTTTGACTTATTCATGCTATGATGGTTTAAATGCAATATTCATCTGGTAGAAATGGTACTTCAAATTTTGAATTTTCATCTGTTCCCAGACTAGCAACAGGCAGTACCATACTCTCTTGAAAAGGTAGGTGGCAGCAGCAAGCTGCAATTCCCAGTAGCTACCAGTCAGCCACAGGATCATTCTACAGTGTACCATGCCACTGTTTGGTAGATTAGGTGTATTAAGAGCACTTTCACTTTATAGTATTTCCAATTTATGATGGGATTATGAAGATGTAACCCCATCATAAATCAAGGATCATATGTAAATCCTTAGCTTCTTATATAAGTCTAAAAAAGTGGTTTAAATGTATTCAGAGACAGCTGCTGTGAAGGTAAAAAGTGCCATCTATTAACCAAACCCGACACCACTGATGAATCAAAAATATCTTGCCACCAAACCAATGTTTACCTGATAAACATGGAAAGGAGGGTATTTAAAGAACAGCTTTTTTATAACATTTAATATGAACACTTATCTCCTAACCAGATGCTTGTTTATGAATATCAACATGGAAAAATTACTTCATATTTTGTCCATGACATACAGCATCTAACAAATATTTTAATCTCATGAGAGAAATACTCCTGCTCACTTGTACCTTTTTCAGCTCTTCTTTAGAGAACTTTTCATAAGGATTATGTTCCAGATAGGTAATGTGCTCTGCATTATTGGTACCAAATGCTACAGCTTTTCCTTTTTTATTTCCAGATGGTTCGTAGGGATGATGTAGAAGGTCATAATGAAGCATTGTAATCATTTCTTTTTTGATGAGTTCTTCACTTTTCTGTAAATCTGTTAGAGGTGGTTCTACATTTAAAGGTCTTAAAATAGTTTCATTTACCTAAAATGTTAAAACAAGCACAATTACTAGACTTATCACTACTGCAATATACTGATGTTATTGCTTTTGCAGCATGAACTAAACAGCAGCTTTACATTTTCAAAAGTGATTTCTTTATCCCCCTTCTAAATTCTTAATGGTATCAGGGTAACATTTTAAAGACTGCATTTTGGAACTACTTTACTATACTCCATAAAGTAGATGAAATTTTATTTTACAGTTTTTATGACTGATGTATAAAGCATTAATCATATTTGAAGAATCTTAAAACTTCCTAAATCGGAAATCCTAACACTTACTTCAGATGGTCTTGGAAGATCTTTCTGGACAGCTCTGTGCATTCGTTTCATTTCCTTCACACGCTCAGCATCTCTCATGGCCTAAAAACAGGGTTTTATATCCATTATCACAGCAATACAATTTTGATGCTTCTAATTAAGTAGGTTCAAAAGCTAAAGCTATAGAAAACTGTGTAAGTTTATAGAAAGACAACGTTAAGGCCACAGAAATGTACCAAACTATTCAATCTCATTATGCAACAGAAACTAAGAACTTCCAATTTTCTGCTCCAGCATTCTCCAAATTTACCTGGCTCCACCCAACCAGATAATTACTTCCTTGTTTAAATGGCAATCATAAGCTCAGAAGAGACTCCCAACACAACGCCTCCCTTTCACCCCAAAGCTACTGACTTTTAATTCAAAACACCAGCCAATGTTTCCTGATTCTCAGTTATGAATGATGTGGTAACATTAAAATTTCATGCCATTTCTGAGGGAGTACATGTAATTCAAAGTAGCTAAGACAGAGAAACACAGAAAGAATAAAATGCATATGGAGTAAGAGGTAGTTTACACGAGAAATCATTTCCTTCTTTCCTTATCCAAAGAGTAGAGAGAACTCATGTGAAGGGAATAAATTCTGTAAAAAATATTTCCTTTCTTTAAATAAATAAATGGTTTAATTTATAAACCTGTGATCATCCTCTCATCCCCACATTCATGTGGTTTCCCTCTAAAATATGATTTCCATTGATGTCATTCTCATACCAATCCCCTGAGACTAAAGTGTCCTAAAATGATCCTGAAACAGACTGCTGTTTTTGTTAGGTGCTGTCAAGTTGGTGTCCAACTCACTGTGACCCTTCCTACAACAGGCACAACAGTATTGTTAGTGCCTCTCTGCTATTCACAGGGTTTTCAATGCTGATTGTTTTTTGGGAGTGGGTTCCCAGGTCCTTCTCCCAAGCCTACAGCACCTGGTGTACCCAGGCAAGTATTAACCGGCCCGACCCTGCTTAGCTTCTGACATCTGATAAGATCAGATGCCATAGTGGTACGGCCGCAGGCAGAAATAGACTGCAGCAGGACTTAACTGAAAAGAACTACATAGTCTCAGTTCTAGTTGAGGGTTCACACTTATCAGCCACAAGACCTGGGAAAAGTTAATGCACTTGAGCCTATTTCCTCATTTCAAAACTATAGCTAATGCCTGCTCTCCCTATTTATATCACCTGTTATGTGAAAACAAGGAAGTAATTAACTATAAGATTTAATAGTACCATGGGCTGGGATTTAGCTCAGTTGGTAGAGCACTGCGCTGCAGTCTCTGAGGTCCCGAGTTCAATTCCCAGCACCGCAAAAATGGGAGATAGGGCCTGGCAATCCACTCCCAAGGCAATCCCGGAACAGTCAGCCATTGAAAACCCTGTGAGGGTAGCTATGAGTCGGATCCGACTCGACGGCACCTAACAAGAACAACAACAACATAATAGTACCAGGAGTTACTAATATTTTTTTACAAAGTCTTTCTAAATTTCCAAGTTCACAAGTTTTTTTATTAGTTTACACTGACTTAAAACTATTTACTCAACTAATCCAATATGTACTTGCTTTTAACGTCTTTTCTTTGCTAGGTTAAAGCAAGCCTTAAAGACTAACCATGTATATTTTAGAGTAGCATAATGAGTTTGAGAAAATTTAAATTTCCACATTCGTGGACACTTTAAGAAACCTATCAAGGCATTTTGAGTATACAATTATTTGAGTATATATTAATGATATATTTTAATTTAGGAAAATTATGTTTGCATATTACAAAAAACTTCTAGGTAGTGATCTTGAGACATTAAGTCACTCTTCATTCTGCAAGTCTACTGACACATTCCGCCAAACTTTCACTTCTTTGGGCTACAATTACTGACCTGCTTTCGAGCATCCACATCCGCAGCATCTTCAATGTAAGTATCATCTACTTCACGGTCTTCCAGCTCCTTCTCAGCATTTTCTGGTAGAACAATTTCAAAATCATTCTTAGGGGCAGGAAGGCCCAATAAGCCTAAGCGAAGATGTTCACGAGATTCTCTTTCCTGCAGAAAAGAATTGGTCCTTCTCAATTCATACACATTAAGTTTTAAACCAATATTCTATATTAATTCTAGAAAAATGATCTCTGACGTCAGAGCTAAGTTTTTTGTTTATTTCCTATCTCCTTTCCTTCCTTACATTAAGACCAATAAAAGCCTTCAATTTGTGATCAATGAAGATATTCTGGGATATTCCAACAGAAAGTCTGGAAATTACCTCTGCAAGGGCAGAAAAAAGGCTATGAGGATTTTCATTTGAAAGGATACATTTCTGATGTGAAATTTAATACCAAATGAAACGAACAATTCAAAAGTCAACTTGTCCTTGGATTAATAAAATTTAATCTGTGTAATCCCAGATACTCAGAACACTGAGGCAGGAGAATCCCCTATCTGGGTTATCCAGTGAGTTCAAGCCTACCCTGGGCAACTTGGCAAGACTCTGTCTCAAAACACAAAAATTAAAAAGGGCTGGGGATATAACTCAGTGGTAAAAAGCTTGCCTAGCATATGCAAAGCCCCGAGTTCAATCCCCAGTAGTCCTAAAAAAACAAATGGAAAAAAGGAAGGAAAGAAAGAAAAAGAAAAAACTCTAATCTGAAAAATGTCTAAATTTGTTTACTTTTAATGGAAATACTAAAGCATCTGTAGACCAAAAAAACAACAAACCCATACACCAGAATCCAAAGTTCCCAAAGAAACTGCCCGCTACTCCAAGTTCTCCACATTATATCCTCACCTTCCCAGCCTCAATTCTCAATCTCCAAAGAATGCAAATGTCATTAAGACAAAGGATACCTTTATTCAACTTTAAATCCCTTCAAATGTCCAGGTGCATATTTTGCACTTAGTTCTCAATTTGATCAATTTTCTGTGTGTTTTGTTTTGTTTTGGCAATACTGGGGATTGAACCCAGAGCCTGTCACATGCTAGGCAGGTGCTCCACCACTAAGCTGCATGCCTAGTCACTCCCCACCTCTGCACCACTATTGGTTTTTTGTTTTTGTATTTTTAGACAGGGTCTCACTAAGTTTCATAGGCTGCCTCTGGCCTTAAACTTGTGATCCTCCTGCCTCAGCCTTCTGAGTTGATTAGATTAAGTATATGCCATGGTGCCCAGCTTATTACTCTTTTCTCTCTCTCGTTCTCTTTTTTTTTTTACTCTCCCTCCCTCCACTTCTTCCTTCCTTCCTTCCTCCCTCCCTCCCTTTCTTTCTTCTCTCTGTCTCTCTCTCTCTCTCCTTGCCTCCCACATTCCCCCCTTTCTGTGATACTGGGAGTCTGAACACAGGGCCTCACACATAAAGTGTTCTACCACTTAGCTGCCCACTTTTAATTTTTTTTATCTTGAGACAGAGTCTTACTTAAGTTAGGCAGGTTATCTCTGGCCTCAAATCTGCAATCCTCCTGCCTCTACCTCCTGAGTTGCTGGGATTCCAGGCATGTGCCACCATAGCTGGCTTGTTGATTTTTTGAGACAGGATCTTGCTATATAGCCCAGGCCTTGAACTCACACATCCTCCTGCCCCAGTTTCTCAAGTGCTGGGATTACACATGAGCACCACCACCCTGACTCAATTTGTTTAATTCTTTTTCTTTTTTTGCGGTACTAGGGGTTGAACCCAGGGCCTCACACTTGCATGCTCTGCAAGTGCTGGACCACTGAGCTGCACCCCCAGCCCATTTTTTTTACTTTTTGAGACAGGGTCTCTTTAAGTTACGCAGACTGCCCCTGGTCTCGAACTTGCGATCCTCCTGCCTCCGCCTCCCAAGCTGCTGGGATTACAGGCGTGTGCCACCGCACCTGGCTAATTTGTTTAATTAGTAAATATACTCATTCAGAGCTGGCATTAGGTGATAACAATTTAGACATCAAAAGAACTACAAATGAAGCCAGTTGTATGGTAAAGCATGCCTGTAATCCTAGCACCTGAGAGGCTAAAGCAGGAGTCTGAGGCCATCCTGAGTGACATAGTAAAACCCTACTCCCTCCCCTCCCAAAAAAGGAATTATAAATCAACCAAATCTATACATGAAGTTACAATTAATTTGTGAACTGAACACAGTTCAATATCATTGGAACTTTTAAAAACTCACGATTTTTTTTGTGGTATCAGAAAATAGGCCCAAATGGCAAAGCAATAAAAGCAATAACATGGGCAAAAGCAAAAACTTAACTTTTACAATTAGCTTTCTATATCATCCTGCAAAATGCACAAAAGAAAACTTCACTGAAATCAACAACAAATATCAAATTAACTTGGCTTTGAGATCTAGGCTGTCCTAAACACAAAAAAACAGAAGAATTCCACCTCAAAATCTAATATATAAGGCACTTAAAACCCAAACCATAACTTATAGAAATAGAAAAAATTAAACAAATCCTTCAAGAAAGAAAAATATTAATAAGTGATAAAAATTAAAATCACACGCAATACAAGAGGCATTACTTTCAGTTTTATCAATATTCACAACATACTGAGAATAAAAGAAAGTAGGCTTATGAGTCCAACAGGTTCCCCTCTATCCAATCTTACAAATTCTTTTCCTTTTCCGGCATCAATAGATGTACAAATTCCTAAGGTATGTATGACATACACTGAAAGGTGGGGGGAATTTTTAGTTTGGTACACATGGGGTATTAAAAAAATTATTTAGGGCTGAGGGTGTAGCTCAATTGTAGACAAGAGACACCTGCTTATTAGCATATTCAAACCCTAGGTTGGATCCCCAGCACCACAAAAAAAAAAGGAAACTATTTTTTAAACAATATTAAAAAAGAACTGAAACTTACCATCTGCTTCACATAAGAGGGATCACTGTAGTCTGCCATTCCATCCTCTGGATTAATGTTTAACTTGTCTCTAAGTGGAGTTCTACCTGGGGTAGAGTTGGTAACTGGTTTGGGGGTCGTTCCACTCCGGGGAGTCAGCCCTTCAGCTCCATTAGAAGGAGTCCTAGAAAAACAGAAATCGCAATTAATAAAAGTGTCACTAATGTTTAGATTGTGCTTTCAAACATTTTTCACATAAGTTATTTCACGGGGAATATAGAAAGTAAAAAAGAAACAAAGATTCTGAAACTTCTATCTGGTTTTATATTAGTTCTCTAGATTAAGATAAAGATGTGGTATAATGAACACAGAATTTACACACAGAATTTTAATTTTATTAACTCTTTTCTTTTTTTTCTTTTAGCAGTGCTCAGGGGTTGAACCCAGGGCCTCACACATGCTTCTTGCAACCGCTCTACCACTGAGCCACACCCCTAGCCCATTTTCTCACTTTGTATTTTGAGAAAAGGCCTCACTAAATTACCGCAGGCTGCCTGTAACCTTAAACTTGCGATCCCCCTGCCTCTGCCTCCTGAGTCACTGGGATTACAGGCATGAGCCACCAAGCCCAACTATTTTATTAACTTCTAATAGTCATTACATTTAACATTTTCTTGCCTTCTTAAACTCGGTACACCAAACATTATTTCAACCTTTGTTTGATGCGATAGGGTGGCAAAGAACAGGCGATGGGCAGGGAGTATGGCCACCACACTCAATGGCTCCAGATGACTCCATAGGAGTTCAGTGTGTTCATTCTATCATTCATCTCTGCCCTCCCTACCCAGTCATTGGCTACCACATCATTAATCCTTGTCATCAAGTGCATACTTTAAGTGGTGCACCCTTTAAATTTTGTTTGGAAATCAAGCGCCATCCTTTTAGAATTACATCTAAGTACAAAGAGGCTCAAGTAAGGGTTTAGAGATTCTCCTAGCAATAAAGTCCACAGGCGTTGCAGCAAACATATTCTAACTGTTCAAAGCCTTCAATTATTTATCTTTGTTGTTGTTCATGTTGCTTACTTCCTATATCTTGGCTGTGTTCTAGAATGACAGTACTGCCAGAGGGCTGTTCTGACAGGTGAGATGTTATCGTTTTAAGACATGGTCCCTGCCCCCAAGGAGCTTACAATCTAGTTGAGAGACAAGACATACACAGGAATAAAGGCATTAAGCTCTTTAGTCTCACAAAAAGTGTTAAACGTTATATAAGGATCAGATGCCAATGCTTCTTGATTCTGCTGTCATGTACAGATGTAACAGCCTGAGGGGCTTTCTATACTAAATGACACATAAGAGAATATAGTCTGACACTTAAAATTAAAACTAAACTCCAAACAGTCCTTAAAAGCTCAAATCGCATTTTAATGTCTTGCTTCTCTAGCATTTATATTTTAAAAAGTCAAATATTTTGTTAGAACAGTAGCTTAAAACAAAAGAATTGCAAATAACTATTGAACTCTAGTTAATGATACACAGGTGATACTTTGACACAACCTACTTTGAAATGCCTTAATGAGGTGGATTGATGAATGACTATGGCATAAAACAAATATATTTTACTAACTATTAATAGTCACAGAAAGTGGGTGGTAGGAATATGGATGTGCAATTGCCATTCTTTCAACTTTTCTGAATGTTTGAAATTTTCATAATAAAATGTTGGGGAAAAGCAATACCAACACACGTAGAATGAGGTTTACAATTTTTATAAAATTTGTGAAGTGATCATTAACAACAGACTGATATATTCTTTAAAATTAAATATAAAATATTCAGAAACAAGGTGATGGCATATGAAATAAGGAAAAACAAAGCTCCATAGTATTAACCATTTCCTGGACACTATTGCATTATTTATTATTATGAGTAAGAAGAAATCAAAAGGTCAAGTTGAATACTTATTTCCATTCTCTGCTGGCATTATTAAAGCAAACATGTTGGATTCAAAGTTTTCTCAAATATAAAACATGCTTATTTTTATACCTGAATGGGGTAGAAAGAACTGTGTTTGGAGTCTGTACCACTTGCCGCTGTGGAGTCACACCGGAGAAGTCACTCTCATGCAATGGGGTGTTAAGTCCACCTTTTAATGGGGTGTCCACATTAGTCAAGGCCATGAGGTTCTGGGCTTCCTGATTAATAAGAAGGCAAAGAAGTGTTTTCAACAGTCTAACAGAACCCTCTCTGGTCCTATTACACAAATCTTGAAGCAGGCAGAATTCTTACACATTTTCTCAATGAAAACCAAGAGAGAAAATGAATACTAGGACATGGAAGATTTTAACACTTCTATTCCTTTTGTCAATCTGACACATTTATATCATAAGTTCTGAAAAAAAATTTACATGTCAAAGTATGCTCCTGTGACCTCACATTACCCAAAGCTTTTCCTATTACTTATGCCACATCTCTCTATAATCATAAAATACTAAGAATTCAAATTTCCCAGTGTGAGCTGAGGCCAAATGTCAGAACACCTACGTTTTAGTCTGGCTTGATCAGTAATTCTTTATCCAGTCTTCATTAGCATCTCTGAGTCTCAGTTCCTTCTCCTGGGAAGTTAATATACTCCCAGGTGGCCTAGCAACATCACAAAACTCATGGGATCAGGTTCGGTTCAGAAGTCTTGTCCGATCCCCTTAGGCAGAACTGACTATGCTCTTTTAGGTAACCCTCTCCTCATTACTATCTTTGCACTCTTAATTCCCAACTTAGGGCTTAAGGCAGATTTTATTTTCCAGAAGTGGTCATAACCATTATCTTTCAGACTGCATGTTCTACCCAACCTCAATACATCTTCCACCAAAAGGTGGGCTTGTGATTCACCTTTAACCAACACAACACAGCAAAAGTGACAGTGCTTGACTTCTAAGGATAGTTTACAAAAAATGATACAGTTTTCCATCACACTTGCTACAACTCTCACATTGGAACCCTGAAACACAAGGTGAGAAGTTCAAATGTTCTCAGACCACCAGGCTGAAGAAAGCCCAAGTCATGTACATATTCACACCACACCCCCGGCTAGGGAGCCAACCAGTATACAGTATTAACCACAGGACATGGAAAAATAACACCGCCACATGATTCTAGCCCCACCTCTTTAGTCACCCTCAAGTGCTTAAGCCTCCCTATAGGAAGAAATTGGGAGGAAATTGGCAAAAACCCCAAAATTGGGAAAACAGCTTTTGAAAATCTGGTTTGTAAATTAGAAATCTAGGGAAAGTGAAAGTAACATGATTGGACACTTTTCCAAAACCCTTCATAAATCCCCCAAATCTGATAGGACAATTAGCAAAGGACTCAACGCCGATTGGTTCCAGCCATTTGTAAAAGCAGCTTCACTGCAGCAGTGCACGCGTTCTGTCTCTCTGTCTCTCTGTCTCTCTCTCTCTCTCTCTCTCTCTCTCTGTCTGTCTGTCTCTCTCTCTCACTCGCTCTCTCTCATCTGACCACCAAGGAAGAAAGAACTCTCTCCCTGGATTCGACCAGTAACACGGAAGGATCTCTCCCCGTGACCACCGAGACCAGAACAACTAGAAGGCACTCTCAAGGAAACACAGACTACAAGCAAGCTGAGGAAAGCCTCTTGGACCCAGTGCCAAGAGGCCAAAGCTGAGGAGAGTCTCCGGTCCCAGCGCCAGAGTAAGAAGTGCTGCCACTCCCCCTGAAGCAGCAATAGAGCTGCAGCACTTGTTATAGCTGTGCACTTGTTTGGGTTTCTCTCTGCCCTTGTCAGGGCTGAGAGGCAACAAAGAGCTGCGTTTGTCCCTACAAGGGAAAAGTGCCCAAGGCTTTTCCTTTCTCCCCTCTCGCAGTGTTCTCGAGGGCCACAGGAGTCTGCACCTGTCACCTGAGGGTCCCAAGTGAGTTGTGTTAGTTATCTGTATGCATGGCCGAGCCTCCTGTCCGAACATCCGGGCTGGACCTTCGAGGAGCACGCCCCACACCTCCCTAGCTGAGGCCCTTTACATTATGATGCAGAGTCAAGACACACTTCTTATGGGTCCTGTGCAAATTCCTGACTGACAGCAATCATAAGCATAGTAAATTGTATTAAGCCA
Source organism: Pedetes capensis (assembly GCA_007922755.1). Lineage (NCBI taxonomy): Eukaryota > Metazoa > Chordata > Mammalia > Rodentia > Pedetidae > Pedetes > Pedetes capensis. Next base: position 28,434 of record VMDO01019767.1, read on the forward strand.
AGTTCTGAGGCAAAATGAAAACAGATGGAGCAAGACTTATTCTATTACTGTGAATATCTTTATTCATAAGAAGGAACCTAGAATTCTACATTATCAAAGTCTGCCCATGTTTTTCGCTATTCCAAAAATAAAGTATTTCCTGGAAAGAAATTTATACGGGCTTAGCAGAAGGACTCTGGTCCAGCAGGATGCTCAGTAGAAAGAACGTTGATGCTTCTTTTTTCTTTTGCAGTAGTGAGGTGTTGCACCAGGGCCTCGCATATACTTTGCAAGTGCTCTACCATTGTGCACCCAGCCCACATTTTATTTTGAGACAGAGTCTCACTAAATTACATAGGCTGCCACTGGCCTCAAACTTTCAATCCTCCTGCCTCAGCCTCCCAAGTCACTAGGATTACAGGCATGTGCCACAGCACTCAGCTAAATGGAAGTGCTTCTGAGATCTGTCTCCTATATGAGGATTATTCTCTTGACAACTTGGTTATACTGGGATGTTTCCCAAATTCCCTTTTCCCATACTGTTCTGGGTTAAAGATCATCAAAAGTGAAATAAAGGCAGAAGCAGAGGTGGCCCAGGTGAGGCAGCACCCACTGCAGCAAGAGGGCTATCATTTGTTAGAGGTGGTAATACACAGGAAGAGCAGCTCACAAGTCTTGTTGTGTCCTTGCTCTGTTCTGCTCTACATCCAGTGCTCCTCCTTTACTGCCAGTCCTGGGAACCGACAGCAGCCCTGTGCCCATCACTAGTCTTCTACCTGCAAACTCATGGATACATGAGCTAACAACCCTCCCTAGACTTCTCTACCATTCCTCTTTCATGGCCTGTCTCCAGATTTCTCTCCAAGCTCTGACTCACCCACAGAAGAGCTAGTGACCTTCCTCTGATCCTTTAACTCTGCTTTTCAGATCCTTACCTCCCCAGCTTTTCCCACAACTGTGTATAGGTCAAATTCCTTAACAAATGCTTAATTCTATGATTTCCATGGTTCTGTTCCCCTAACTGCACCCTAGGACTAGATCACAGGAGGCCAAGAAACAATAACAACTACACATAACAGCAGCCAGGGGTACCACCTGCATCACACATAAGAGATATATCCAACCAACAATGCTCACAAAGACCAATTTATCAAATTTTTGCAGTAAATATAACTTAAAATATATCTCAGGGAACTAGATTAAATTCTCAACTTGTCAGTTTATCTCAGAAGTTCCAAAGGCCTTCAACCAGCAAGGCTCATTTCCTAATACCCAACCACGACCTGACACCAAAACCTTTCTCTCATTCTATAGTAATAGAAGGCTCAATTTTTAGCCAGGCATCTGGCTGCCCAAAGCAAAACTACATGTCCCGGAAGCTAGGTGCAGCTGTGCATCTAATTTCTAGTGGCACAGAGGCAGAAATGATGTGTGCAAGAGATAGGTTCTTAAAAATGGGAGAAGGTGCCGGGCACAGTGGCGCATGCCTGTAATCCCAGCGGCTCAGGAGGCGGAGGCAGGAGGATCGCAAGTTCGAGACCAGAGGCAGTCTGTGTAACTTAGGGAGACCCTGTCTCAGAAAGTAAAAAAATGGGCTGAGGGTGCAGTCAGTGGTCCAGCACTTGCACAGCATGCAAGCGTGGGGCCCTGGGTTCAATCCCAAATACCGCAAAAAAAAAAAAAAAAATATGGGAGAAGGTGTGCCCTTCTTCCCACCTGCCGCGTAGACGCAGACATGATGTCTGGTCCTGTGGCCTCTGTGCCTACCAGGAGACACTGAGAAGAAAAGCCAAGGGAGAGAACAAAACAAAAGGTGCCCAAGTCCTTGACACCAAAAAGTGCCACACCAGGCCCACTTTGGTTCTCGCTCAATATTTAAAACATGGAACAAAATAAGCCTCTATTCTATTTAGGCCATTGTTAGAGATTTTCTGTGCCAACAAAGACACATTTAAATTATGAATATCTTTTTATCTTTTTTTCGTGTGTGTGCTACTGGGGCACTGAACCCAGGGCCTCGCACATACTTTGCAAGTGCTATACCACTGAGCTGTAGTCCCTAATCCCTTTTTAAAAGTTTTTATCTTGAGACAGGGTCTCAGTAAGTTATGTAGGCTGCCTCTGGCCTTGAACTTGTGATCCTCCTGCCTCTACCTCCTGAGTTACAGGGATTATAGGAATGAGACACCAAGCCCATCTCTTTTTATCTTTTTATGGAAGACAAATCCAAAGTTATAAACCTTAGACTTACTGAATATGGAATAGCCTCTAAACGTGTTTGACATTTTTAATATAACCACTACTCTCTCAATTAACCCTCTTCCATGACCTCAATATTCTTTATCAGTTTTTGAAGACCATATTAAAAACATAAAAAGATACCAAAGCTATAGGAATCAAGACAGTATGGCAGTCATATTGAATAGATATCCAGATCAAGGAAACTGAGTTCAGAAATACTTATCACTTGATTTTTTAAAGGATGCCTAGGTCACACAATGGGGAAAACACAGACTTATTAACAAATGGTCCTGGGAATACTGGATATCCACATGAAAAAGCTGGATCCTTACCTCACATCACATACAAAAATTAACTCAAAGTGGATCACAGACCTAAATGTAAGAGCTAAAACTATGATACCCTTAGAAAAAGACATAGAAGTTAATCTTCGTAACCTTGGGTTGTGTGAGATGTTCTTAGATAAGGCTAAATGCATATGCAACCAAAGGAAAAAATAAACTACACTTTTATGAAAACTAAAACCTTTTACGCTGCAAATGAGAACATCAAGAAACAGAAAAGGCAATCCATAAAATGGGAGAAAATAATCTGCAAATTATGTATCAGGTAAGGACTAATATTTAGAATATACAAAGAACCCTTACAACTCAATAGTAAAATGACAAATAACCCAATTTAAAAATGGGCAAGGGATATGAATAGTCATTTCTCAAAAAAACATTTTAAAAAACTGCTGATAAGCACATGAAATGATGCTCCATATCATTAGCTATTAGGGAAATGCAAATCAAAAACACAATATAGTATCACCGCACACCTAGGATGCACAGTTATAGCATGATTATAATCAAAAAGACAGAAGACAGCAAGACTTGGCAAAAATGTGAAGAAATTAGTCACACATTCCCAACAGAAAAGTAAAATGGTACCACTACTTTGGAAAACTAAGAGTTCCTCAAAAACCTAAACATAGTTACCACATTACACAGTAATTCCACACGGAAGTTTATACCCAAGAGGTAGGAAAAATGTATGTCCATACCAATAGATGTTCAAAGCAGCATTATTCATGACAGTCCAAAGGTAGAAACCACCCAAGTGACCATCAGCTTATGAATGGATAAAGAAAATGTAGTATATTCACACAATGGAATATTATTCAGCAATAAAAAGGAACAAGGTACTAATAAATGTTACAATATAAACTTTGAAAACATCATACTAAATAAAGAAGTCTGACACAAAGATACTGTATGATTTCATTATATAAAATATGCCAAATAGGGCACTCTACAGAGACTGCAGAAGGTTAATGATTGCCTAACATTTGACAAGTTTGAGGGCAATGGGGAGTAACTGCTAACAGGGATGGGATTTCTTTCCAAGTGATGAAAATATTCTAAAATTGATTATGACAACAGCTGCACAACTCTGAGAAAATTTCAAAATAAGTGAATTATATGTTAAATGAATTATATCTCAATAAAACTTTTTTAAATGACATTATTTCATCAAATATTTATTAAGCATGATGTATTTTTTGCAAATAATGTTTTATTATTTTTACTAAAATTTTCAGTGCTGCCAGGAACCATGATGCATGCCTGGAATCCTAGCAACCTGGAAAGCTAGGCAGGAGAATCATGAGTTGAGACTGGATGCAAGTCTTGGCAACTTTGCAAGACTGTCTCAAAAAAAAACAAAACAAAACATAAAAAAGGGGCTGAGGGTGCAAGTCAGTGATGAAGTGCTTTCCTAGCACGTGCAAGGATCTGGGTTCAACCCGCAGTACTACAAAAAATTATTTTTTTTCAAGTGCTAATAATCACACTGAAAACTTTTTCATCTAGCACTATTTAAAAAAAAAAGTAGGGGGAAGGGGTAAGATATTCCTATTGTCAGAGAAGAAGAGATGGAGAGGTCGAGACATGGATAAAGCGACAAAACCAAGAAAGCATATACTGTGGGGCTCTGCATTTTAATGAAAGGACTGAAGAAGGGAACAAGCAATGTTGAGCCACACCAACACAGAGCAACTATGAGAAACACCTACATCACTCCAGGCTGCGGGCTACCAGAAGGTGGCTAATAAGATTCTTACAACATTTATGGTCATTATTGTCCCCTATTAATAGGTGTATTCAATTTAAGTGGATTCCTACCTATATTCAGCCTGCAGCCATACCACTATGGCATCCAAACCCATCAGATCTCAGAAGTGAAGCAGGGTCGGGCCTGGTTAGTAGTTGGATGGGAGACTACCTGGAAACACCAGGTGCTGTAAGCTTGGGAGAAGGACCTGGCAACCCACTCCCAAAAAACAATCTGCCATTGAAAACCCTATGAATAGCAAAGAAACACTTAACAATTTCATTTCACCTGCTGTACTGAGGGTCGCTATGAGTCAGACCCCAAGTTGATAGCACCTAACAACAACAATCTGTATTCTGGACTATTTGGGTCCCTATTTGGGTTCTGGACTATTTGAGTCCCTCTGTGGGTAGTTATTTTTTTCCCTATTTGCCTAAATAGGTTTATCTGGTATCTTACCTAGCTATGAGCACAATGAAACACATTTTCTACTTGTCCAAAGAATAAATGCACAATCATAAAATTGCTTTTAAAACCTTCTGATATGCTAGACAGTTTGCTCATATACCGTGAGCCCTGTGTCTAAACTTTCTCTAAGTCTTGAGGTAACTTGATAAGCTGACTCAGAGCAACCCTATGTATAACAGAACAAAACACTCCCTGACACTGTGGCCTACCTGCCACTATGTCAGTGCTTCTCTGCTATTCACAGGGTTTGCAATGGCTATTTTCGACATTGTTTCTCGACTGGGCTGCCACGTCCTTTTCCCATTACTGTGTTGCTGGGGATCAATCCCAGGGCCTCAGAAAATGCAGAGCAGCACTCTACCAATTGAGCTAAATCCCAGCCCAATAAAATACCTAATGTGCAATAATTTAGTCGATTTTCATGAAACAATACAAATTTTCAAAAAAGACAGTTATTAAAAGCTATAGGACTGGCAGCACACACATACATACACACAAAAATGAGGAGTCACAAGAGGCACAGGCGCTTTATTCTCTGAACAGAGTACAACACAACAAAGGATTTCTAAACAAGGGGATACCAGGAAGCATTGAGTGGAAAATGTTAGGAAGAATGGGAAATGACATGTGAGTTTACATTTTAAATTAGAGGCATCCAGCCTTCTAGGCTCCCAGAAGGCTGGCCAACTATATACCATCTAGCTAAGAGATTGACAGTTACCTCTCTGAGGACTCTAACTAATCTAATAGAAAATACCTAGAAATATTCACATCAAGACTTCCCCAAGGAAATGTCCCAGTCAGATCAACCTCCCAAGAGGCCAGGAGTCAAGAAGCCCCACCTACATCCAAGGTGCTTCAGGTCAGGTTGTAACTGCCTCCCACCCACTCCTAAATACAGAGAAACAGCCAAAGGTCACCAGACTTTTAAGAAAACAGGCAATATGAAAGAAAAAAACAGAAACAACAAAGTTAGTATATGGGAGGAAAATTTGTAAAAGCAAAACACCACCACACTCATTAGTAATCCCACAGAAGTAAGATATTTATGAATTAAGCAAGAAACATAAAAAAAAAAAAACAAAAAAAAAAAAACAAAAAACACTGCATTCATTTTTAAAAGAGCTCTTAGAAAAGCGAGGCATGGTGGTGCACGCCTATAATCCCAGTACTCAGGAGCCTAAGGCAGGAGGGATAGCCTCAAGTTCCAGTCAGCCTGGGCTACACAGTGAGATCCTGCTTTAAAAAATAAAATTAAGCTGGGCGTGGTGGTGCACGCCTGTAATCCCAGCGGCTTGGGAGGCAGAGCCAGGAGGATTGCAAGTTCAAGACCAAAGGAAGTCTGTGTAACTTAAGGAGACCCTGTCTCAGAAAGTAAAGGAAAAAAAAGGGCTGGGGTGCAGCTCAGTGGTCCAGCACTTGCAGAGCATGCAAGTGCGAGGCCCCGGGATCAACCCTCAGTACCAAAAAAAAGAAAAAAAAAATTAAATTAAAAAATTAAAACTAAACACATGTATAAATAAATATAATTAAAATAAAATTAAACACATGTATAATAGGAATTTTAAAATTGAATAAAATTGGAAAATCTCCTACAAATAACCTTAAAAGAATCAGTATGACAGAAAACTGAAGTGAAATGAAGAAAACTGGAAGTTCATAAAGGAATCAACGAGAAAATGGAATTTTTTTAAATTCAAACTAATTTTCCATAATTGAAGACCATGAGTTTGCAGAATGAAAAGTTCCATGAAGTACCTGGTTGAAACCAGGTACCATGCATGTAAAAAAAGAGACCACCCAAGCTTCAAAAGGAAGGAGAAACAGCATTTCCTACTAACAATCTCAATGGCACAGGAAGTCTCAACCCCAACAGTAGATGCCAAAAGTCCTTGGAGCACTACTTTCAAAACTGTCAACAAAAACATTTTCAGTCTGGGATTCTATGTAGCATATATACAAAACAGATGAGTATTGGGCCTTAAAAAAGAAATTGTGTCATGTGGGGTGGTAACATGGATGAACCAGAGGACATTATGTTAACTGAAACAAACCAGGCACAGAAAGATAAACACTACATGATATTATTACTTATACATGGAATCTGAAAAACTCAAACTCATAGAAAAAGAGAATATAAAAGTAGCTACCAGAGGCTAAAGGATGAGAGAAGTGGGGAGATGTCAGTCAAAGGTCACAAAATTTCTATTAGACAGGAAGAATTGATTCAAGAAATCTTTACATCATGGTGACTATAGTGAACTTGAAGTTACTAAGAAAGTAGAATTTTTAAGTGTTCTCACCAAAAAAAAAAAAGGTATCTGACATAACGCAAATGTTAAATAGTTTGACTTAAGATTTTATACAATGTATAATACCTACACCAAAATATCATATGGTACACTGTAAATATACACAATTTTTCACTGAAGACTTAAATTTTTAAAAAACCTTACCTCCCATGAACCCTTTTTCTCAGAAAGCTACTGAAAGATATAGCTAACTAGGAAGGAAGTAAACCAAAAAATCTAAAGAGACAGAAGCCAGGAAAGAGGGGAACACAACAGATTTTCTATACTGACAGTGAACAGAAATCAAAAAAACAAGGTATAGAGTATTTAGTCCTGTTTAAAACATTCAGAAGTTCTAGAAAAAGACTTCGGAAAGATAAGATTATCTGAAGTTTGAATAGATTAGAGGAGACTGGCAATATGGAGAATCTAGAGTGAAATTACTGCTAAGTATTCAAAAATTTTAACTGACTAAAACAAGTCTTAACTCCAAGAAAGACAAAATACCATAAAGTACAGTATTATTATATATTATATACAGATATGTTTTTGTATAACATATACAAATTGTAAGATATTTCATGGCTTAGTAATAAATAGGGTTTACAGTCATAAAGAAACTATAAACATCAAGCTAACAAAAATCATAATTATAATGGAAGATGGGAGAATTTTGAAAAAGAATGTATGCATGATTGAGATCCAAGGTGTATTAAGGCCAAATATTCAAAATTCTATATGGAAATATAGACAGTACCTAAAATAGAAAACAATGAAGTAACAAGCATCTTACCAGTAAGAGTAAAAAAAAAAGAGTCACAACTGGTGCCTCTTTGGACCAACTGATGAGGGAAACAACTGTTTTTCTTATTAAGCCTTACGTTGTTGTTGTTCTTATTAGGGGCAGTGGAGTCGGGTCCGACTCATAACAACCCTATATAAAACAGATGAAACACTTCCCAACACCGTGCCATCCCCCGCACTATTGCCAGTGCTTCTCTGCTATTCATAGGGTTCTCATGGCTGACTGTTTCTTGGGAGTGGGCTTCCAGGTCCTTCTTCCAAGCCTACAGCATCTAGTATTCCCAGGCCCAACCCTGCTTAGCTTCCAAGATCTGACAGGACCAGATGCCACAGTGTACAGTGGTACAGCTGTAGGCACACTAAGCCTTACACAACTATTTAACTCTTGAATCAAGGCTTTGAAGTTATATTTCTGACTATTAGAGAAACAGCAGTAAGATATAAGGGTGCTAAAATTCTCGTTAGTATTTTACAGTTTTGAGAATTCTCTGGCAGGAAGACATGCTAGGAACGCACAAAGCTATGTATAGCCCACATGTTAGGAAGAGGGAGGGAAGTAGTATTGCTGGTATACTATGTCAAGCCAAGTACAGAAATACAAGGAAGTTTTAAAAATCACTGATGAGACACATCTGATTTCTTTCTAGGATTACTAGGCAATGTGAAATTTTAACATGCTCTGCTTTACTGACAGGTACAAAAGACCAATGAAGGCAGAGGGCTAGCTTCAAAATGTTATGAATTAATAGATGTAGAAATGAAACCACCTAATTACTGAATCTGTTGATTTACAAAAATGCTCTGTAATCTATGCATTCGGTACTTAGTTTTAAACTGCTAAAAGAAAAACAACCAAGCTACTTAATGTTCTCCTTCATGGTACTTCGAAGGACAATAAACAAAGTAAAAGGTTCCCTCCACTACCTGTAGAATTCTGTCCTGGGAAGCTGGTGTTCGTGGCGTCCTAAGAGCAATGCTGTTGTTGGTGACATTGTACTCAGACAGAAGAGTGCTGGAAGCAGAATTTGTTATGCCAGATTCCTCGGCAGTTTGACGTGCAACTTCACTGGCTTGGCCTACTTTTACAACTTCCTGGAGTTCTGCATCTGAAATCTAAAAGGATATAAACATCATAATAAGCAATACTTTATAACCAAGAACCAATGCAGCTTAAAAGTTTTCTGTTTCAGATTTTGCTATTTCAGAAAGATGAATTTTCTCAAGCTGTGTGATGAGCACAAGGTTTCACTGTACTATTCCCTTACTTTTTCCTGTGTTATAGAATCAAGCTACAATAGCTATATTGCCACACTTAAAATTGTTTCAAACCAGTACATTAACTGACTGACTTATGTGCCAAGAATATAAAATAAACGTTTGTACAAAACTATGATCAATATGGGAAGAAAAAAAGACTGAAAACCAAAATAACACATCAAGTCCATTGAGCCACTGAGCTACACTCCTAGCCCTCCCCAAAATTCATAAGTTCTCAACCTAAAAGTATAGCCTCAGTAATTATTACCAAAATAAATACCCTGAGTATTTTTTTAAATTACAGAGAAAATTTAATTGTGAACTATCATTACTAGAAACAGCAATATTTGACAAAATTCATTTATGTTTATGCCCATGAATCCTGTGTATATGTGCACTCATTTAGGGAAGGAAGCTCTCCTGGTCTCCTGAGGCCTTTCCTCTACTCCATCACACCTGTCCAATTTAGCACTGCATTATGTAAAACAATGGGAGAATGTGGCAATCCACTTCTGAGGCAATCCCAAAATAGCTATTGAAAACCCTATGAGGGTCACTATGAGTCAGACATAGCTAGACGGCACCTAACAACATTATGTAAAACAAGAGGTTATTCAAAGTTCCCTGTTTCTGAACAACTATAACCAAGTCAAAGGACTAGAACCCGCAATAAGCTGAATGAGGGAATGTTTGTATCTTTCTTCTCCACAGCTCTCACACTAATTTTCACAGCTGTTATCTTCAAAACAACAGCACTACTCAACAAAACATTTCCCCAAAGGAAGCAGCTTAAGGTCCACTAAGCCAAACCAGGCCTATCCTGGTTGTTGTTGCTTGTGGTGGTGGTGGTGCTGTCAAGTCGGTGTCCGACTCATAGCGACCCTAACAAAGTACAACAGGTGAAACACTATTGTCAGTGCATCTCTGCTATTCATAGGGTTTTCAATGGTTAGCTACAAATAAAAAAGCAAACCACAAAAACACCTGGAAGCCCAAATCTGCTGACAAATTGCTAAGTGTTAACAATTACTCACTAAACCATCATGGACAGTTTAAGACCTATTATAAAAAATTACACAGAAAGGCTGTTGCTTACTTACCATACTGTATCACAGTGACTTATTTTTATATATGCCTCATTCATTACACTATGAATTTCTTTTTTTATTAGAAATTTTTAATGTACATCATAATGTGATTCATTTTGACATGCTTTTCATTGTGACAATTTTCATATATGCAATTTGATAAGCATTATTCATATAGGTTACCCCTTACCCTCCTCTGTTTCCCCCTCCCCCCTTCCCATCTAAGTTTCCCATCCAAGTCTTCTCTATCTTTTACTATATAGTATTTTTCTATATGTCCTTG
>VMDO01019768.1:9010-38954 GCA_007922755.1 Pedetes capensis
GCTAAGCAGGGTCGGGCCTGGTTAGTACCTGGATGGGAGACCACCTGGGAACACCAGAAGCTGTAGGCTTGGGAGAAGGACCTGGCAACCCCCTCCCAAAAATCAATCTGCCATTGAAAACCCTATGAACAGCAGAGAAGCACTGACAATAGTGTTTCCCCTATTGTACAGAGGGTCGCTATGAGTTGGATACCGACTCGACAGCACCTAACAACAACAACAACAAAACAGAGCCATTACATACAGAAATAGAAAAGGTAATTAAAAAAAACTTTGCAACAAAGAAGAGCCCAGGACCTTATGTGTTCACAGCAGAATTCTACCAAATCTTCAAAGAAGAATTCATACCTGTTCTCCTCAAATTATTTTAAAAAGTAGAAATGGAGGGGGCACTCTCAAAGTCATTCTATGAAATCACCATCACCCTGACACCTAAACTGGGCAAGGATACATCTAAGAAAGAAAACTATAGGCCAATTTTGCGATGAACATAGATGGAAAAGTTCTCAACAAAATCCTAGCAAACCAAATTCAGCAACAGGTAAAAAAGAATATTCATCATGACTGAGTGGGATTTATTCCACAGATGCAAGTCTCGTTCAGCACATGAAAATCGATCAATGTAATTCAACATATCAAGAGATGTGCAAACAGAAATCACATGATCATCTTGATAGATGCTGAGAAGGCCTTTGACAAAGTGCAACAGCTTTTCATGATAACAATCCTGGAGAAGATAGGCATAACAGGAAAATATCTTAACATCATTAAGGCCACTTATGACAGACCTACAGCCAATATCATATTAAATGCAGAAGAATTGAATGCATTTCCTCTAAGATCAGAAATAAGACAAGGATGTCCACTTTCTTTCTCTCATGTTATTCAAAGTTGTAATTGATTTCCTAGTCAGAGCAATCAGACAAAAGAAAGAAGCCAAAGGGATACAGATGGGCAAAAGAGAGGTCAAATTATCCTTATTTGTGGATGGCATGGTCCTTTACCTAAAGGATCCCAAAAACTCCTCTAGAAAAGTTTTAGACCTAATTAACTCCTTCAAGAAAGTGGAAAGGTACAAAATTAACCCTCAAAAATTAGTAGCCTTCTTTTACACTAACTGTGAGCAGGAATAGAAGGAAATTAAGGCAATAGTCCCTTTCATGATAGCCCACCAATAATTTGAATACTTAGGAATCAATCTAACCAAAGATCCTAGAGAACTCTACAAGGAAAACACCAAAACATTAAAGAAAGAAATTGCAGAGCATACTAGAAGGTGGAAGGACCTCTCCTGCTAATGGATTGGGAGAATCAATATTGTAAAAATGGCTATACTACCAAAAGCAATTTATAGATTTAATGCAATTCCCATTAAAATTCCAATGATAGAGTTTGCAGAAATAGAAAAAAAAATCAAAAAATTCATATGGAAATGCAAAGACCATGTATAGGCAAAACACTCATAAGGGGCGAAACTAGTGCAGGGGGGATCACAATCCCTGACTTTAAACTAAACTACAGGGCTATAGTAGCAAAAACAGCTTAATATTGGCACAAAAGTATGCTTGAAGATCAGTGAAATACAATTGAGGACCCAGATATACACCAATGCATCTACAGCCACCCGATCTTTGACAGAGGAGCAAAGCAGGCAAATTGGAGAAAAGACAGCCTCTTCAAAAAATGGTGCTGGGAAACTTGGCTTTCCACCTGCAGAAAAAAGAAAACAGATGCGCAGCACTCAATCTGCACAAGAGTTAATTAAAAATGGATAAAAGACCTCAACATAAAACGAGAAACCTTCAAATTACTAGAAGAAAAGATAGGCAACACGCTCCAACATATAGGCATAGAAAAACATTTCCTTAATAAGATTTCAATTGCTCAGGAAATTGGAACAAGAATAGACAAATGGGATTACATGAAATTAAAAATCTTCTGTATGGCAAAGTAAACAATCAACAGAGTTAAGGAAGACCTCACTGAATGGGAAAAATCTTCACATACTACACAGCTGACAGAGGACTAATTTCTAGAATAACAAAAGACGCAAATCCCAAGACAACAAATAATCCAATACACAAGTGGGCAAAGGAACTAAACATACAGTTCTCAAATGAAGAAGTTCATAAGGCCATGAAGCACATGAAAAAATGCTCCATATCCCTAGCCTGTAGGGAAATGCAGACCAAAACAACGCTGAGATTCCACCTAACTCCCATAGGAATGGCCAAGATCAACAAAGCAAATAATAACAAATGCTGGTGAGGTTGTAGAGAAAAGGGAACCCTCTTACACTGTTGGTGGGACTGTAAATTGGTTCAACCACTTTGGAAATCAATATAAAGATACCTCAGAAAACTAAAAATAGAATGAAAATCAATCAACGTAATTCAACATATCAAGAGATGTGCAAACAGAAATCACATGATCATCTTAATGGATGCTGAGAAGGCCTTATGACCCAGCTATACCACTACTGGGAATATACCCAAAGGGAGACGAGTCATCACACCAGAGAGACACTTGCAACCCCATATTCAATGTAGTACTTTTCATAATAAGAAGGATATAGAACCAATCAAGGTGCCCACCAACAGAAGAATGGATTAAAAAAAAAAAACCTATGGTACATATACACAATGGAATACTACTCAGCAATAAAAAATAATGAAATAATGTCATTTTCAGCAAAATGGATGGAACTGGAGAACCTCATCTTAAGTGAATGAACACAAGCTCAAAAAGAGAAATATCACATGTTCTCACTCGTGTGGGAGCTGAATCATACTTAAAGGATACAACAATTGATAAAGAATGCACAATTAAACTTAGCAAATAAGGGACAATATAAAGAGTAGAAAGAAGGATGGAGGGAACTAGCAGATGGAACCAAAGATTGTGGAAGGTGGGAGGGGGAGGTGGTCCATGTGGAGAGATGAATGGGGAAGAGGACGATCTCAATGTAAACAGGGCTACATTATGAGTACATTGGAAAATAGGGGAACATAACTCAAATAAACCTTTGAGTTTTACTACACAATAGCCATAAGGCTCCATAACCTTTATGGAATTGGGTTGATGGGTTGATGAAAGTGTTGTCAGAAATGATGTAAAGGATGCATAATGGAAAAGCCAATGCTGTATTACTCTGTACCGCATCATCACTTACTAGCAAAGAGGAAAAAAAAAAACCTAGAAGGGCAATAGTAAAGATGGTGGATTAGAAGCTGCCTCCCTAATGACTCCAGGAAGTAAAAGAACCAGAATAAAAAGAAATAGACTCAATTCTGAAGGAAAAATCAAAAGTGAATTAGTAAGGAGCTGGTCAGTGAATCAGAAAAGTTACTCAAGAAAAAAAGTGAAGAAACAGTTCTTGGCTCTATCCTGGACACGCCTTGCTCTAGAAAAGGGAAGAAAATCCTTTACCCACAAAGTAAGCCAAGCAGATAGGATGAAAAAGAGAGAGATTTCCATCCAAACTGCAGAAGAAGTTCATTGATTTCACAAGTCTTTAACCCTGTAGGGGATTTTACCTGACAGAGTGCCCCTTGAGAGTCATTTCTGCACAGAACATATTTACTCTGTCATTCTTCAGTCCTTGGTGGGCAACAGACAGAAATCACATGGAAAGAGAGCCCATTGTTTCAGATTGAAGTTCTCAGGAGGACTCCAAAACAAGCACAAACCACAGAACAAGGAGCCTGGGAATGCCACAGAACCCTACTGTGAGACAGCTGTGTGAGGCAATTATGGGACTATAGAAAAGCCAGATATAGTCATTAGGTGGGTGCCTGAGCACCTGTGAAAACGGATTATCATGCCAAGTCTCCAAGGCAGATGATCAAGTCATGTCTAGGGTACCCAGTCACTCTAAAAAGCTGGGTGAATAACTTAGGCAACTGACCTACAAATAGGAATCTGTGTGTAGTCGCTAATAAATCTGGGCCTAGAATGTCTGTGGCTTCTGGCTCCTTGTTCCCTCCCTGATTCAGATAGAAAGAGTAGTCAAGGCAACTGAACTGCAGGATATGGCTGTAGATGCCATGGCTAGTGACTCTGCAACTAGCTTGCAGCCCTATGGCTACTGGTTTCATGTTCCCTCCCTCATGCAGATAGTGTCCCACACAGCCAACCCATGGAATATGACTCAGCCTGTGCAACTGGCAGGAGATCTCACAACTTCTGACTCCCTGCTTCCTCCCTGAATCAGGTAGACAAGGCAGAGCTGTGGAGAGACCTAAAAAAGTCTAGATATACAATAGACACATGACTGGTCTGGGATCATCAGTAGTATACTAGTTGGCATAAATCAATTTTAATTATTTACTAATTATGTTGTGTGGCTAGGTGTTGTAACAGAGGTATGCTTTATAATCTCTGAGGAGGTACTGGGGACCTAACCTCAAGAGAAGGTTGCGCAGTGACGCACGCCTGTCATCCCAGTGGCTCAGGAGGCAGAGGCAGGAGGATCGCAAGTTCAAGACCAGAGGCAGTCTGCGTAACTTAGCGAGACCCTGTCTCAAAAAGTAAAAAAATGTGCTGGGGGTGCAGCTCAGTGGTCCAGCACTTGCAGAGCATGCAAGCATGAGGCCCTGGATTCAACCTCCAGCACCAAAAAAAAAAAAAAAAAAAAAAGATTCCCAAATAAAAGCTGAAGAAACTTCCACTTGAAGAGAGGTACAAATCACAAGAATAACAAAAAACATAAAAAAGCAAGATGCTTTGACTACATCTAAAGATAACTCCTCAAAAGACAAAGTCAAAGTCACTGAAATTTTTCAAATGCCAAATAATTCAGAAGTATAATCATGAAAATGATTAATGGCATCAAAGAATATATAATAAGCAAATGAACAAAGTGAGAACATCAATTCAAGTTCTGTATGAGAAACTCAGCATGGAAATTGAAATTATTAAAAAAAACAAATGGAAATGCTGGAAATGAAAAATACAATAAGTCAAATAAAAAACAGTAAAATGTTATATCAGCAGAATAGATCAAACAGAAGAAAGAATATTGTGCACGGAAGACAAAGTTGAAGAGATAATACACTCAGGCATCAATAAGAAAAACAAGTATTTAAATGCATATGATTGCAACTTTTAAGAACTGTGGGACATGATGATGAGACCAAACCTAAGTTCCATAGAGTAGGAGCTGAGATTAGAACCAAAGATATAGGAAAACTATTCAATGAAATAATAGTAAAATAACCTCCCAAAGGTAGAGAACACCCAAACACAAGATATATTTAGAACTTCAAACAGATACGACCCAAACTCTCCAGGTCACATTGTAGTTAAAATGCTGAGTACAAAGCAAAAAAATAATTCTAAAAGGTGCAAAAGAAAAATATTAACTCACTTTCAAAGGCAAATACATCAGAATAACATCAAATCTCTCATCGGTAACCATAAAGGCCAGGAAAGCACTTGCCAGGCTTTAAAAATGGTTATAAAATATCCTTCAAAAGCTACGTGCTTTATGGAGGTTATGGAAACTTTCAGAGCAGGATCTGGCTTTGTGGAAGTAGCTCCATGTGGGTGGGCCTTTGGAGGTGTTGATCCCAGACTAGTGGCCCAGGAAGTTCCCTGCCTCCTGCTCTATGATGCTGTAACGCAATCTACCACACACCCTGTGGCCTGCCACCACCATGTCTGCACTACCTTCATTATGGACTGATTCTCTAATTCTGAGCTCCCAATAAACATTTCCTTCCATAAATTTGCTTGAGTTATTTTTTTCTGCTACAGCAATGACAGCTGACTAATACAACATGGAATGACATAGTTTAAACAATGAAAAGTAAAAACTATGAACTAAAATCATTATATCCAGGAAAGTTATTTTATGATGGAGAAATAAAGACCCTCCAAGACAAGCACAAACTTAAGCAATTCATGAGACAGCATTGCAAAAGATACTTAAAGGAATCCTATACACAGAAGAAGAAGAAATACAAACACAAATGTGAGAACTTGAGAAAGAGTAAACCCCATGAGAGTAACACATAAACAAATGAGAGCCAGGAAAGAAGCAAGTATGTCCAACTTAGTAAACCTGCAAACTCCTAGTACAATTAAGAGAGAAAGAAAAAATTATTACTTGAATCAACAAAGAAAACAATTAACAATTTCAGGAAACATTAAATTCCTCTCAGTAATAAACTTAAGTGTAAATGGTCTTAAAGATCCAATTGAAAGATGCAGAATTATTGATTGGATTAAAAAACAAGACCCAACTGTTGTCTCCATGAAACACACCTCACTGACAAAGACACAAACAAACTGAAAATAAAAGGAGGGAAAACAATCTACCAAGCATGTGGAAACTGAAAAAAAGCAGATATTGCTATATTGATATCCAACAAGGTAGACTTCAGCCCAAAATTATTCAGAAGAGATAAAGAAGGTCACTACATATTAACAAAGGGAACAGGAACAATCCATCAAGAAGATATGATTATATATATATATGCATGAAACATTGGTGCATGTAATTTCTTAAAACAAACACTACTGGACATAGAGGCACAGAGAAGTCCAGATACTATAACAATGGGTGCCTTCAATACCCCATTCTCATCAGTAGACAGAAATCCAAACAAAAAAATTCAGCAAAGAAACTTCAGAACTAAATTGCACCACAGATCAGATGGACTTAACAGACATTTACAGAATACTTCATCTAACAGTACAGATACATCTCAGCAGCACATAGAACTTTTTTAAAAAATAGACGACAGTGTAAGTCATAAAGCAGGTCTTAACACACACAAAAATTAAAATGATTCCTTGTATCTTATCAGATCATAATGAAATAAAAGTGGAAATCAATAGCAAGAGAAGCAACAAAAACTATACAAATACATGGGGACTGAACCACACACTACTGAACAATCAGTGTATCACTGAAGACATTAGGGAGGAAATTAAAAAATTCCTAGAATCAAATGAAAATGACAACATAACCTACCAGAACCTTTGGGACATAGCAAAAGTAGTTCTACAAGGGAAGTTTATAGCTTGAATGCTTACATCCAAAAATCAGAGAGAACTCAAATTAACAATTTTTTGAGGCAACCTAAAGCATTACCAAAACAAGAATGAACCAGACCAAAATTAGTGGATGGAAAGAAATAATAAAGAGCAGGACAGAAATTAATGAAATGGAGACTAAAAAAGTAGAAATAAACCAATAAAACAAAACAATAAAACAAAAAGTTGGTTCTTTGAAAATATAAATAAGATTGACAAATCCTTAGCCAAACTAACCAAAAGAAAGAGAAAGGCCCAAATTAAAGAAATTAGAGACAAAATAGGGGTCATCATAACATACCTAGGAAATACAGAGGATTATTAGGAAATACCTTGAGAATTTATATTCCAAAAAATGGGATATTTAGAAGAAATGGATAAATTTCTTAACATATATGACCCATCAAACTTAAATCAGGAAGATATAGTTTAAATAGATCTATAACATGCAATGAAATTGAAGCAATAATAAAAAATCTCTCAACAAAGAAAAGCCCCCAACCTAATGGATTAACAGCTGAATTCGACCAAGCTTTTAAAGAAAAATTTACACTGATGCACCTCAAACTATTCTATAGAATAAAAAGAGTAGGAAAGCTTCCAGACTCATTCTATGAAGCCAATATCACCTTAATATCAAAATCAGATAAGGATACATAAAAAAAGAGAAAATTACAGACCAATTTTCTTGACCAATTATTGTTGTTAGGTGCCACTGAGTCAGGTCCAACTTATAGCAACCCCCGTAGGGTTTTCAATGGCTGTTTCAGGATTGCTTTGAGAGTGGATTGTCACATCTTTCTTCCATCCATGATGAACATAGATGCAAAAATCCTTAATGAAATACTTGCAAATTGAATCCATCAGTATGTTAAAAAGATCATACACCATGATCAAGTTGGTTTCCTCCCAGGGATTGAAGGATGGTTCAACATATGTAACTCAATAAATGTAACACAGCACATAAATAGTCTCACACAGAAATCCACATGATCCACTCAACAGATAAACAGGCCTTTGACAAAGTTCAACATTCCTTTATGATACAAGTTTTGAAGAAACTAGGAATAGAAGGAACACATCTCAACATAATAAAGGCAATATACTACAAACTCATAACCAACATTACACTAAATGGGGAAGAGCTGAAAGCATTTCCTCTAAAATCAGGAGCAACAAGGTTGTCTACTGTCTCCATTCTTACTCAATATAGTGACTGAAGTCTTAGCCAGAGCAATAAGGCAAGAGAAGCAATGAGGGATACAAATGGAGAAGGAAGAAATCAAATTATGCCTATTTGTAGACAATATGATCCTATACTTAGAAGACACTAAAGACTCCATAAGAAAACTCTTAGATCTGATAAGTACCTTCAGCAAAGTTGCAGTATAGAAAACCAGTATTCAAAAATCAATAGGATTTTTGTATGTTAAAAGCAAACATATTGAGTAGGAAATAAAAAAAATCATTCACAATAGCTTCAAAAATAATCTAGGAATAAACCTAACCAAGAAGGTTAAAAAAACCTCTACAATGAAAACTTCAAAACACTGAAAAAGTAACTAAAGAAGACACTAGATGGAAATATCTCCCTTGCTAGTGGATTGGCAAAATTAATATTATGAAAATGGCCATTCTATGGAAAGCAATCTACAGAGTCAATGCACTCTTCATCAAAATTCCAATGACATTTTTCATGGAAATAGGAAAAAAATCCTAAAATTCATACAGAAGCACAAATGACCCTGAATAGCCAAAGGAATCCTGAATAGGAAGAACAATGCAGGAGGCATCACAATACCTGACATCAAATTGTACTGCAGGGCCACAGTAACAAAACCAGTTTGGTACTGGCACAAAACAGACATGAAGACCAATGGAATAGAGAAACCAGAAATAAACCCACAACTACAGCCACTTGATTTTTGGCAAAGGTGCCAAAAACATACATTGGAGGAAAGATGGCCTCTTTAATAAATAGTGTTGGGAATACTGGATATACACATGTAGAAGAATGAAACTACATTCCTATCTCTCAGCCTGTATAAAAATAAATTAAAAATGGATCAAAGATATTCACATAAATCTGGAAACTCTGAAACTACTAGAGGAAAACATAGGGGAAACACTTAAAGATATAGACATAGGCAAGAACCTTCTTAACAGGATTCTAAAAGCCCAGGAAATAGTAACAAGAATTGACAAATGAGGTTGCATGAAATTAAACAGTTTCTGCACAGCAAAGAAAAAAATTGAAAGAGTAAAGAGAGCTCTCACAGATTGGGAAAAGTCTTTGCCAACTATACATCTGCAAGTGCAGGTTAATATTTGGAATAAAGAATTCAAAAAGTTAAATTCCAAAAGAAGAGAAATAATCCAATAAATAAATTGTTGCTGTTAGTGCTGTTGAGTCATATCCAACTCATAGCAACTCTATGTATAACAGGTGAATCACTATTGTCAGTGCTTCTCTGCTATTCATAGGGTTTTCAATGGTGGATTGATTTTGGAGTGGGTTGCCAGGTCCTTCTCCCAAGCCTACAGTATCTGGTGTTCCTAGGTGGTCTCCCATCAAAGTACAAACCAGGCCTGATCCTGCTTAGCTTCCGAGATCTGACAGGATCAGAGGCCACAGGGCTACAACTGCAGGCAAATAAATAGGTAATCAAAATAGACAGTTCTCAAAAGTACAAATAGGAAATAAACATAATAAAGAGTATTCAACATTCTTAGCTATCAGGGAAATGCAAATAAAAACTATACTGAAATTCCATCTCACCCTCCCCAGAATGACTAGCATCAACAAAACAAACAACAAATGCTGGAAAGGATGTGGGGAAATAGGAACTGTTATGCAGTGCTGGCATGACTGTAAATTAGTACAGACATTATGGGAGTCATTATAGAGGTTCACACAGAAATCCACATGATCCTCTCAACAGATAAACAGGCCTTTGACAAAGTTCAACATTCCTTTATGATACAAGTTTTGAAGAAACTAGGAATAGAAGGAACACATCTCAACATAATAAAGGCAATATACTACAAACTCATAACCAACATTACACTAAATGGGGAATAACTGAAACCATTTCCTCTAAAATCAGGAGCAACAAGGGTGTCTACTGTCCCCATTCTTACTCAATATAGTGACTGAAGAACATCATAAAATAGAACTGCCATATGATCCAGCTATATTGTTCTTAGGTATATACCCAAAGGAACCTGAGTCATCATAAAATAGAGACATCTGCACTTCCATGTTCACTGCAGCACTGTTCACAACAGCCAAGATATGGAATCAGGCCAGATGCCCATCGACTGAAGAATGGTGTTAAGTCTGGATCTAAATATCCCTCAAAGGTCATGTGTTTGAATATTGGGTCCCCAGCTCATGGCAATGTCCTGATTATGGAACTTTGAGAGGCAGGATCTAGCTTAGCAGAAGTGAATCACTGGGCATGGGCCTTTGAAGGTTTTTACTTAGACTTGTGACACCAGTTACTCTCAGCTTGTTACTCTCTGTGAAGAGGTGAGTTCATCTGCCACAGGCCCTGCTGCATGCTGTCACTATGTCTGGTCTGCCACCATTGTGGACTGAACCTCCAATAAGTCTTTCCACCCATAAGTTTCTCTGCCACATAGATAAACCAGCAAATACAAATGGATAAAAAAATGTGGTATATATGCACAATGGAACTTTATTCAGCACTGAATAAGAATGAAATTGTCATTTGCAGGAAAATAGATGGGACTGGAGATAATTCTAAGCAAAATAAATCTGATTCAGAAAGATAAATCCTGCACATTTTCTCCCATATGCAGAGGTAGATTTATTTTAAACAGGAAAAAATACATTTATAAGATTGGAAAGTATAAGAGAACATATGTGGAGGGGGTAAGGAAATAATGGGAAGAGATAAAAAGCAACATTGTTGATGCTTTTAGATGCTGTCCAGTCGGTATCCAACTCAGAGACTCTACATACAACAGGCAAAACACTATTGTCAGTGCTTCTCTGCTGTTCATAGGGTTTTCAATGGCGGATTGATTTTTGGGAGTGGGTTGCGGGGTCCTTCTACCAAGCCTACAGCACCTGGTGTTCCCAGGAGGTCTCTCATCCAAGTACTAACCAGGCCTGACCTGACTTAGCTTCCAAGATCTGATGGCATTGGATGCCACAGGGCTACGGCTGCAGGCTAAAAAGCAACATAGGGGGTAGTAAGAGAGTAAGAGAATAGCACATGATATAATTATATGGAAATACCATAATGAAACTTTTTGTATTGTTATTGTTGTTGTTGGGTGCTGTCGAGCCGGTATCCGACTCATAGCGAGCCTCCGTACAACAGGAGAAACACTATTGTCAATGCTTCTCTGCTGTTCATAGGGTTTTCAATGGCAGATTGATTTTTGGGAGGGGGTTGCCAGGTCCTTCTCCCAAGCCTACAGCTTCTGGTGTTCCCAGGCGGTCTCCCATCCAGGTACTAACCAGGCCTGACCCTGCTTAGCTTCCGAGATCTGACAGGATCGGATGCCACAGGGCTACAGCTGCAGGCTCTTTGTTGTTGTTATTGTTAGGTGCCGTCGAGTCAAGTCCAACTCATAGCAACCCTATGTACAGCAGATCGAAACACTTGCCAATTCTGTGCCAGGCAAACGATCTTATTTAGGTTTAAGCCCATTGTTGCAGACACTGTTGTCAATCCATCTGGTGGAGGGTTTTCCTCTTTTGCATTGACCTGCCACTCTCCCAAACATGATGTCCTTCTCCAGGGATTGTTCTCTCCTGACTACATGTCCGAAATATGTAAGACGCAGTTTGGCCATTTTTGCTTCCAAGGAGCACTCTGGTTGTACTTCTTCTAGGACAGATTTGTTGGTTCTTTTGGCAGGCTCTTTGTATTATACATTAATTTAAAAAAACAGAAGAGTTATGTGGAAAGATACTCATAGAAGAAAATATTTTTGATTCTGGTCTACAATGTACCTATTATGTTTTTAATAGAAAATTGAGAGTGGATTACAATTGTGTTAAAAGATGGCTATTGTTATAAGAACTACAAACTAATTCAAACTGAAAGGGCTTCATAACACGTTTCCTGCAATTTTGATGTTAACTCAAAACTTATCTTGAACCATTTCAATAGAAAGCTTGGTTATTTTCTTAGGAATTATAAAAATGCCATTCATGCTTATTATGTGATTACTGGAAATCATTATGTTTAATATGAATTACCTCATTTAAACCTCAGAACAGTCCTGTTAGATTATTCCTATTTCCATTATTACTATTTCTATTAAAAAGCCAATGGAAGTGAGTGTTAGCAAGTAACTTGCTCAACATATACCAAGTAGCAGAATTAGAATATGACTCTTACATTGTCTGTGGAGCCAGAGCATTATATTTTGATATGTAATGGGATTCTTTGAAGGGTTTTAAGCTGGGACATATAATTAGGGATGTTGCATGAGCCACTCTGTCTGAAATGCTTTTCACTCTTAATTCTATTCTGTCATTATAACTCATCCAATAGGACTCAACTCAAATCTCACACTTCACAGAATCCTTCCTTGAATCCACAATCTAAGTTTGGATCCATCTTTAATTTTTCCTTATTAGAATCCAGTTATACTTTGTCTCATACTTGTCAATTTATTGTATATTTGCCTTTTATTTTTCAAACGGCCAACAACTGTTTATTTTGTTCATCGCCACTAATATGGTGTCTAGCACACATAGTTCCTGATTGCTTCTCACATTTGCTGATTAAAAAAAATTCTTTAGTCCTTCTGGAGTTATCAACATGACGTATGTCAACTAAAAAACAATGTTCCCTTCTTCAATTCACTCACAGTATATACTCTTCCTAAACCATAATTGTAGGTTAAAAAGAATACTGAGGGTAAAATGTATAGCAGGAAGGAGCTGATGAAGGTGGTTTGAGGCATATTCTTTTAAAAAAGTTTTTTTTAATTGGAAATTTTTAATGTACAACTTAATGTGTTTCATAATGACATGTATTTCATTTTGACATTTCCATATATGCATTTCATTGTACATTGCACACATAACTTCCCCCTTACCCTCTTGTGCCCTTCCTCCTCCATTTCCCACCCACCAACCAAATGCCTCCTTTCCACTTGCATGTCTTTTTGTGGGAATATTTTTCTATACCTGTGCATCCCAATGATGATTTAAGTCCAAACTTTCTTCTATAGCAATTTATCTACTTACATTGTCAGCAGTATTACATGAATAATCTAGTCTGTTTGCATTATTGCCATCCTTTGGTATTGTTGGTATTATTATTTCCCGAACTATTAATGTTGGGCTGTTTATTTGAGGTCGACCTCTCTCTCATTCCTCACTCCTTTTTGGCCCTCCTCCCCCTCCTGTCTTCTCCAGTCATCATTTCCTTTTTCTAGGTCCTTCCCTTCTTTTTTCTCCTTAAATTGTCCCATCTCCGCTAAGTTTACCTGAGCTTTCTATTATGTTCCAATTTATGTATAGTATTTTTTATTTCTTAAATTTGATTCAACTCCCACATATGAGAATGTGGTATTTCTCTTTTTGGGCTTGTGTTTGTTCACCAAGATAACTTTCTCCAATCCCATCCATTTTGTGGGAAATGACATTATTTCATTTTTTTGATTGCTGAGTAGTATTCCATTGTGTATATATACCATAATTTTTTTATCCATACTTCTGGTGATGGGCACTTTGGTTGATTCCATATCCTTGCTATTGTGAAAAGTGCTGCATTAAACATGGAGACATAGGTGTCTCTGTGGTATGATGTCTCATCTCCCTTTGGGTATATTCCCAATAGTGGTATAGCTGGGTCATATGGTAGATCTATTTTTAGTTTTCTGAGGTAAACCTCCATATTGATTTCCAAAGTGGTTGAATCAACTTACAAATCCACTAGCAGGGTAAGAGGGTTCCCTTTACTCCACAGCCTCACCAGCATTTGTTATTTGTTTTATAGAACTTGGCCATTCTTATTGGTGTAAGGTGCAATCTCAGTGTTGTTTTGATTTGCATTTCTGCAATGGCTAGGGATAGTGAATATTTTTTCATGTGTTTCATGGCTTTATGAGCCTCTTCATTTGAAAACTATCTATTCAGTTCCTTTGCCCATTTGTGTATTGGATTGTTTTCTTGGGTATTGCTTTCTTGAGTTCTTTATAAATTCTGGAAATTAGTCCTCTGTCTGATGTATAGGATGTGAAGATTTTTTCCCATTCAGTGGGGGCTTCCTTGACTCTGCTGATTAGTTTCTTTATTGTACAGAAGCTTTTTAATTTCATGTAATCCCATATATCTATTCTTGTTGCCATTTCTTGAGCAATTTGAGTCCTATTAAGGAAATGCTTTCCTATGAGGCATATTAATTCTCATTATTGATAGGAGTAAAAATTGATAAAACCCTTTAGGGAAACAATTCAACAATATTTATCAAAGACATTGAAAAAATGTAAGTACATTTAACAATATTTATATTTGTATTCATATAGTACCTGAAAATACATAAGGCAAAATGTGTGTAGCAATTAAGTAAGTACTTCTAGGGTACAAGATGGCAAATTAGAAGAACCTTGTTTTCCTTCAATGTGAAACTATTATTTTTATAATAAAAATACTATTAAAGAGAAAAGTGTTTTTGACGTAGTGATCCCACTTCTAAGAATTTACAGTAATAAAATAGAGATGTGATGTAGCATTAAAGAACGAGTGTATTCTTTATCATGTTCAAAAATGGGAAATAATATAAATGTCTAACATTAGGAGAATATCTAAGGTATAGCTCATTCAAATGATGACTTCTTTTATATTAAAATGTTTTGGACAATAGAAATGTGAACAATGGCCATGTTATAATGTGACATAAAGCATGAAAATTGTACTTGCAATATAACCTCAATTTGTTAGGAAAGGAAGAAAAATGAATAAGAAAGATATATTCATAGGAAAAAAAAAGCAGAAAATAGCTACTAAAATGCCATCAATGGCAAATTCTGAATGACGGAACTCTGTCAGATTGGCTATGTTTTGGTATTTCCTAACTAAAAACAATCATATTATATTTTATAATCCGAGAAGAACTGCAAATATTTGTAGTAGAAATGAAAATAGTATATTGGTTCCTCTTTCTAATGAGTAATTCTATTTCTAGTTAATCTTCATGTCAAGAACTCACCAAACACATACAGTCAGATATGGCTTATGATGGGGATATGTTCTAAGAAATGCATCATTAAGCAATTTCATCATTATACAAACATCTTGGTGTATTTATATAAACCTATATGGTAATAACAGCATACTACACACCTAGGCTATGACATACCAGTTGCAATAAAAAGATAGCAAATGTTTAAATTTAAAAATATATTGCAATAAAAGACACATGGCCATTAATCTTTCTCAAAATATTGTCCTTGATTTTGAACACATTTATCGTTCTGGCCACCTTCTGAAGAAGTTCTGAAAGTCCTCTTCTGTGAATGTCTTAAGTTTCATCCCCCATCATTACAACACTGTTTCACACATCGTGGTATGTCCTCATCTACTTTGTTCATTGAATCTGGCACTGTGTGACTTTTTGCTCTTCCCTAAAGTCAAAATGACTATGACAGGTAAGTGTTTTGAATCGATTCAGTATATCAAGGCAGCCACAACAGTGCAACTAAAGAAACTTATGAAAAAATACTTCCAGAACTGCTTTAGTAAGTGGTGAGAACAATGGGATGTATGTTCAAAGCCAGGGGGAGTATTTTGGGGGGAATTAATGGAAATGTGCCTTTTGTTGTAATAAGTTTTTAAGATTTAAATACTGACTGTGGTTTTTTGATCACACTTTGTACATTATCATATATGCAATCTGTCATTGACTGAAATATTATGTGATATATGATCATATGTTTATTTGCAGTTCCAGTCACCAGTAATTTCCTGTTGGGTCCATTCGGACACCAACTATGTTGGGCCCCACGTTCGGGCGCCAACTCTATGTGGGGCACGTGCCTCCCGGTCTGGCCTGGATGTTTGGATGGGCTGCACCGCCGCGCACATAGATACTAAACACAATTCACTCGGGACCCTCAGGTGAGGGGTGCAGACTCCTGCGGCCCTCAGGACCCCGGAGGAGACGGGAGAAAGGAAAAGCCTCAGGCGCTTTTGCCTTCCAGGGGCAAACACCTGTGTTGGTCGTCTCGGTGGTCACGAGGAGACAGCTGTTGCTTCCTCGGTGGTCAGACGGAGAGCAGGTTCTTTTCCTTGTTGATGATTGCGATGGGAGAGCATTTTTTTCCTCATCAAAGGTCCGAGGGAGAGCAGCGGGAGAGGTGTTTCCTCATCAGTGGTCCGGGCAGGAACAGGCGAGAAGGTGCAGAAAGGGGTGCCAAAAAAAGCCTAAAAGGGCCTAAAAAGCTGTGCCAAAAAGGGTCGAGCTGCCGCAGCACAGCTCTTTATGTAGCTCTCCCATGGAATGGCCTGAGCCAATCAGCTTTCAGTCCAATTGTCCAATCAGGAAGGGTTTTGTACAAATGTGCAACCAAGTTACTTTCATTTTCCCTAGATTTCTAACTTACAAACCAGATATTCAAACGCCATTTTCCCAGTTGGGATTTTTTGCCAATTTCCTCCCAATTTTTCCCTACAATTTCCCAGCCCATTTTGAAGTAAAAAGCATGCATTTAATAGTCTTTGGAAACATCACTGTTTCTTTAACTTGTGTATCATAATAATGGTAATGCCTTAAGGAATACAGTTATTTTAAATTAAATATATTTCAGGGATAATTATATTCTTACTTGGAATTAGACCTTCACACATTCATTTTAGTCCCTTCTGAATGAAATGTTGTTGAACTAGGCTAATGGAAAGTACATTATTTACCATTTTTATATAGGTAGATTATCCTTAAAGAGTATAAAACCAGCTTCTTTAGGGAGCATAAAATGAGCTTTTAGAAAACTTCATTTCTAACTATCATATATAACTTTTTGTTGTTAGGTGCTGTTGAGTCCAACTCATAGTGACCCTATGTACAACAGCAGGAAACACTCCCCGACACTGTGCCATGCCTGGTACTATGTTCAGTGATTCTCTGCTATTCATAGGGTTCTCAATGGCAGATTTTTTTTTTTTTCGGGATTGTTTCAGGAGTGGACTGCCATGTCCTCTACCCATTTTTGTGGTGCTGGGGATGAAACACAGGGCTTAAGAGAGTATAGAGCAGCACTCTCCCAACTGAGCTAAACCTGAGCCCCATAAATTCTATATACTGAACATTTATTTGAGAAACATTTAAACCTGTATTACCTAGATACTGCATATGAGAATTGTGCTTCAATTGCAATGGTTTTGTTTAACTATAGGACCTTTCTTTGAAGGTGTGTGTGTGTGTGTGTGTGTGTGTGTGTGTGTGTGTGTGTGTGTGTAGTGCATCAACCCAGGGTCTTGCACATACTTTGTAAGTGCTCTAACACTGCCTATACCCCCAGCCCACTTTTAATTTTTTTTATTTTGAGACAGAGTCTAAGTTATGCAAGCCACCTCTGACCTTGAACTTGTGATCCTCCTATCTCTGCCTCCCGAGTCACTGAGATTAAAGGTGTATGCCATTGTGCTGGGCTGTAACCACAGGACATTTCTGACATCAAATTCTTTCATGTGAGGAAAGTAATGTTTGAACGTATCCCTCCTATTCCTCCTCCCACAGAAATAATATTAGTTATTTCATTCACAAAAATTTCAGTTGATTTTTTACAGGTGATAATATTCATATTTACTCAGTCTACCTTAAAAATATTATAAAATATATTAAAATTGTACACTTCAGTGCAAATAATACTAAGACACAAAAATTTTATTGACTGAAACCAATTAACATTCACAGAAAGAGAATACAAAAGGCATCTGATTTCAAAATTTTTAAGGATGCCCATTTAGCACTCATTACCATTTTTTTATGATCTGAATCTGTTTCCCACACTATGAAGTAAATCATGAGTAATTTGCAGAACAAAGAAAAGCACACAAAACCTGGACTATTATTAAATCATTAAACACTAGAGAGAAAAAAATTAGACAGAGAAGCTAACATTGGAATTAACTGATATACTACTACTAGCTCTATTTTAAATTTCTTTCCTATAATTTCTCAAGCAAAATATACTCATTGTAGGAAAAATGTCATTATCTATTTGATTGCATATGGCTGTTTTATTAATTATAATGTAATAACTAAAGGTCTACATTCTGCTAGGGTATACAGTATACTTTCTATTTATCCCCTTCATACACAAAGGTATATCGAACATGTAAAAACTAAACAGGTCAGGCAATAAAGCAACAGCATGACAGTAAAAACAATATGGTATTCACTTTTTTTTTTTTTTAAGTAAAAAGTATCACAATTGCTGCTGGCTCACAGAACTAGAGAAAGTATATTAGAACTTCAGTCCTCTTAACCATAATTTTCCTTGGCTATTACTTTTCTAGGAAGTGATAAGCAATATAATTTGTAGAAAGTAAGTCACGGAATCCTCCAAAAATATACCCAGGGAATCTCTCTTCCATGCAAAACAATGAGGTGGCAGGAATGTGATGGAGACACCGGTCGTCAAAAACATCATGTAAGGGAATCCAGCTGTGCTTGTATGGTCTCTAGCTATTTACAAAGACAAAATAAAGATAGAAAGTTGATGAAGGCAGAGAAATTCATATGAAGTATTGTTTAGAAACATGCAAACAAAAGGGAAAGAATGACACTTGTAACTATGCATAGTAAATCCATTCACATAATAAAAATAGCATGTAGAGTATTTTTCTTTCTACATGAAGATATTAGAATTTGTGTTTGCCACGTAAGTTTTCAAATTTATGAAGAAGAGAGACTTCAAAATACTACTGTTTTAAGTAGAGCTAGTTGTTTGTTTTTAAGTTATCACTACATGGTAAGATTTTAAACTTGAGGGTTGGGAGAATGCATTTTCCTGGATTACAAAATTAGTATATGGAAAGAAACATGAACTACACTCAAAGGTAAATTTCTAATCATCTGGCATTTTCCTTTCCATGCTTCCCTTTATCTTTGATCCCAGAAATTAAGATATTTCACATGATCTATATTTAAAGTGTCAATGTGGCTGGGTGTCACACAGCATGTTATTAATGCTTTACACTAAAGCAACAATTGTTTTGCTTTAATTAAAATCACTTTCATTTTCTTCCTGATTTACTTTTTCAGATTTTTTTTTTATCTCACCTATGTTTCTTATTGTGAAGAAAAGGTGTTTATACGGAAGTTTAAAGAACTTAGCTTCATAACAGGACATTTAAAAATAAAAATTCATAAAATGAAAGAAACATGAAAACTCTTACATATTAGAAAATTATTTTTAAAATATATACCTTGTTATAGAATTCAAATAACTCCTTGTGACTGAATTCCACAAGAACTTTCTCCAGGTTCTGTAAAGAAAAACAAAGAAAAAAAGAATTTAGTTGCACACAATTTATATAGAATCTTTTCCCTCCAGCTAGCCTGCAAATATGCTATAATATTCTCTGAGTGGTAAAAAAACAAAACAAAACAACTTACATGCTCTACTCAACTTCATGATGCCTAGAACTTACAAATGCACTTAATAAGAATTCACTTTAGCAAAACGTTTCAACTCTACAGGGACACCTGTTCTTTAAGTTGACTCCACAAAGGTTAATAAAATATATGCCAGCAAGAGAACAATTTCATTATCTATTTTTTGAAGACAGAGATAATACTTGAGATTATATTTCATGTTTCTCAGCAGTCCATTTTAAATCTATTAAATACCATTACACAAAGACATTGGAGGCGGCATATCTGATTGAACTCACCCAGCCATTAATGCCTCACATCAGCACAGCTACTGCCTCTAAGCACTAATCTAACAGTTATGATCTTAACATGCTGAGATTGTTATCTTACTTTAATGTACAAACTCAGCAAAAGTTAACAATTAACACAACTGTTTCCAAGTCAAGACTTAAGAACATTCTCCTTAGTTTCACTTTCCATACATTGGAACCACTAAGAAATATTGTATATATATATGTATGATGATGCAGTAAAGTGTAACATTAAACTAACTACAACCTAATTTTACCCAAACTACTTCTAGTTGATTCTATAACTGAGAAAACAATTCAAAATAGTTGCTAAAAATTGCTGAAATGTATTTATTTTACTTAAGGCACCTCTGAGGAAGTGACAGTTAATGAGGGCAGAATGACAAGCATGTGCTAATTGCCCTGATCCCAGAGTTGTGCTCACATGATATAAAATGGGCACCATGAACTAAAGGGGTGGAAAATGCTGTGAATCAGAATTAACTCATGTATTTGTGGTCACTTCCAACATAACAGTAATTCTAGTTCTGTTTTTACTTCCCTTTTTGTTTGTTTCATCTGTTTTAGTGATTTCCATTTCTATTGACAGTTATCCGAAGCTAACTGCAGGAAAGTCAAAACTATTATGTACAGAAACAACATATCCTTCTTCATAAAACCTAAGCATATAGGATCAAATTTCACAGTTCTTTGTTTTCTCTTATATACTCTTCTAGGTAGTTAAGCTTTGAAGAATGAAGAAGCATGCTATAAAGATTCATCCTTTACAAATGATGTAAAATTATGGTTATAAATTGCATTAGAAAAATTATTTGGCCAATTGCCACATAACATGAAACCTCTGAAGTTTTATTCAGCACGATCTAGCAAAACTGTATACCAATTCTCCCAACAGTTAAAAGGGGATAATAAACCTAGGTTTACTTCTAAGTTCTGGGGAAGGCAAGGCAAGTTCATTACTTTTACCTCCACGCCAAAAATTAGAAGGGAACAAAAGCTGAATCATTACATGAAAAAGTGATTTGCTGCACAATAGCAGGAAATAGAAATAGCAGCAAAGCCAGGATCTTGTTCCTTGCACTTTGCTTTGTTTCAAATTGGTGGTTCTGAAAATGTTATAATGAAGAAATAGGAGGAATATAACTATGAAAACATGTTTCCTTAAAACAAAACAAAACTATAGTGACAGAAAGATGTTAGATTAGGAAACTTCAAGTACTTCCTGCTCCACAAAGGTACCAAGTTAACAACATATTGTTATTGTTGTTGTTGTTGTTAGGTGCTGTCGAGTTGTATCTGACTCATAGCGACCCTTATAGGGTTTTCAATGGTTGTTTCGGGATTGCCTTGGGAGTGGGTTGCAACATCCTTTTCCCATTTTTGTGGTGCTGGGAATTGAACTTGGGACCTCAGAGACTGCATAGCAGTGCTCTACCAACTGAGCTAAATCCCAGCCTTATTATTGCTGTTAGGTGCCATCCAGTCAGTGTCCAACTCATAGCAACCCTATGTACAACAGATGAAACACTACTGTCAGTGCTTCTCTGCTATTCATGGGGTTTTCAATGGCTGATTGTTTTTTGGTAGAGCATTGCCTGGTCTGTCTCCCAACCCTACAGCACCTGGTGTTCCTAGGCAGTCTCTCATCCAAGTACTAACCAGGCCCAACCCTGCTTAGCTTCCAGATCTGATGGGATCTGATGCCACAGTGGTACGGCTGCAGGATAACAACATATGCATGAGAATACATCTATGTGAACTCTAGAGGCCAGTTGAGAACTACGGTACTCTCCTCAGTGTAAACCCAGTTTCACTGAGCAAGAAATTTTGCAGTGTTTACTGCACACATGTGTGCTCCTCTTATGTGGCATAGTGGAGCAACCAGGAAGAAACACCTCCTATCAGGGCTCCTCTCTTATAATAGAAAGAAAAGGATGAACAATGTATCCAAGTTTCTGGCTGTATGGAGGCTGCCCAAGAAACTGGTTTTCTATGGCTTGACTAGAGGGAGGACTAGAGAGCAGCACAAGATTTTGGAAGGCAATGAAAACAAAGGCGAGCAGTATATTATAACTGCAATTCTGTGGGCAGATGCCAGGGGGAGCAAGATACCAGGAAAAAAAGTTTGGAAAGTCCTAGAATCCACAACTGTGGTAACTAGTAAAGGTCTTCGCTTGTACAAAGCCAGGACACAGAGACTGAGAGAAGCAGGTGTTTATAGAAGTGCCTGTATCCCAGAAAAAATAATTACAAGGAATAAAAAGAAGCAGGAAACATGGCAACTCAAAGGAACAAAATAACACTCCAGAAACTGACATTGGAAAAAACAAAAACAAAAACAAACAAAAAATTAGATCTATGAGCTACCTGACAAAGAACTTTAAATAACTGTCATCAAGATGATCAATGAGTTAAAAGAGAATATATATATAATTCAATAAAAGCTGGAAATGGTACATGAATTGAATGCAAATATCAACAAAGAGATAGAAACTAAGGAGAACTAAATAAAAATTCTGGAGGTGAAAAACAACTGAAAAATTCATTAGGGAGATTCAACAACAGACTTAATCAGAGAATGAAGAATCAGTAAATCTGAAGCAAAGTCATTTGACATGATTCAGTCATATGAACAAAATGAATAAAAGAAAGAAGTAAAATGAAAAGAGCCTAAAGGGCTTAGCAGATATTATCAAGTGCATCAAAAAATGTCTTATGGATATTCAGGAGGAAAGGAGAGAGAAAGGAATTGAGAGAAAGGGGTGGAAAGCTTATGCAAAGAATTATGGCTTAAATCTATGGAAATAAATGGAAACACAAATTCAAAAGACCTCCAATTAGGAAAATCTAAAGAGAACCACAGCAAGAGACCTTATAATTAAATTGCCTAAAGTCAATTACAAATCCCTAAAGGCAGCAAGAAAAAAGTCATCATATACAAGGGAACTTCCACAAGATTATAAGCACGTTTCTCAGCCAAAACTTTGAAGACCACAAGGGAATAAGAAGACGTATTCAAAATGCTAAAAGTGGGGACAAAGCTGTCAGCAAAGAATACTGTATCTGTCAAAACTGTCCTTCAAAAATGTAGAAGAAATTAAGGCTTTTCCTGCTAAACAAAAGTTCATTACCACTAGAGTTGCTCTCCAAAAAAATGCTACAGGGAGTCCTTTAAGTTAAAACAAAAGGATGGTAGGTAAGAACACAAAGTTCTACAAAAATATAAAGTTCTCTGGTAAAAGCAAATACATGAATAAATATAGTAATGCATGACATTGTGAATTAAGTACATAGAATTTAAACAAAATCAAAAAGTAAATATATGTTAATGTGTATATTTTCAAAATAACATATAAAAATGTAATTTGTGATATCAACAATGAAGGGAGGTAAAGATATAAAGGAGCAGAGTTTTTGCATGTGATTATAATTAAGCTGTTAAGAGTCAGGCATGATGGTGCACTCCTGTAATCCCAGTGATTCAGGAGGCAGGGGAAGGGGGATCATAGATTTGAGGCCGGAGGCAACTGACATAACTTAGCGAGACCCTATTTCAAGATAAAAAATAAAAAAGGGGGGCAGAGGGTGCAGCTCAGTGGTAGAGTGCTTGTAAAGCATGTAGAAGGCCCTGGGCTTAGCATGTCAGCATCACAAAAAAATTATCAGTTTAAAATAGAATGCTATAATTTTGAAATGTTTCATGTAATTGCAATGATAAACACAAATAAAACATCTATGTTGTTGTTGTTTTTAGCTGCCAATGAGCAGGTTATTGACTCATAGCAACTCTATGTACATCAGGTGAAAAAGTATTGTTAGTGTTTCTCTGCTATTTATAGGATTTTCAATGGCAATTTTCAACAATTTTCAATTGTTTTTTGGGAATGGGATTTGGGAGTGGGTTGCCGGGTCCTTCTCGCAAGCCTACAGCACCTGGTGTTCCCAGGTGGTCTTCCATGCAAGTACTAACCAGAAAATTTTAAGGATTATACATACACACAACTGTTAGAACTAATAAATGAATTCAGTTAACTTGCAAGATACAAAACTCAACAGGCAAAAATCAGTTGCATTATTACATAGTAATAATAAATAGTTTGAAAAAGTAACTAAGAAAACAATTCCATTTAGAAGAGCAACAGAAAAAATATTTAGGAATAAATTTAAAGAGATAAAAAAGACTTAAACACTAAAAACTACAAAATGATGCTAAAAGAAATTAAAGAGCATGTAAATAAATGGAAAGACATTTTGTGTTCATAGACTAGAAGTCTTTGTACTGTTAAGATGTCTATACTATCCAACGTGATATGTAGATTTAGTGTGATCTCTATCAAAATCTCAGTGACCTTTTTTTTTTTTTTTGCATAAATAGAAAAGTTCATCCTAAAATTCCTATGGAATTTCTAAAGACCCTGTATAGCCAAAAAAAATTTTTTTTTTTTTGGTACTCGGCATTGAACCCAGGGCCTCGCATCTGCATGGTTTGCTAGTGCTGGACCACTAAGCTGTGCCCCCAGCCCATTTTTTTTTACTTTTTGAGATAGGGCCTTGCTAAGTGATGCAGACTGCTTCTGGTCTCGAACTTGCAATCCTCCCTCCTCTGCCTCCAGAGCCGCTGGGATTAGAGGCATGCTCCACCACGCCTGGCACTTAGCCAAAAAAATTTTGAAGAAGGACAAAGTTAAATAATTTATATTTCTTGATTTTAAAACATTATAAAGATATAGAAATCAAAACACTGGCACTAGCATAAAGGCAGACAAACACACCAGTGGAATAGAATACAGAGCTCAGAAATAAACCCTTAAGTATACAGGTAATTTTCAAAAAAGGAATCAAGATCTCTTAACAGGGGAAAAGACATTCTCTTTAACAAGTTGTGCTTGGCTAACTAGATAGCCACATACAAAAGCATGAGGTTGGACCTTTATGTTATGCCACATAAAAATTAATTTATAATGGACTAAATATACAAACATAATCCTAAAACTGTAAAACTCCTAGAAGAAAAAAATAGATGAAAATCTTCATAACATTGGACTTGGCAATAGTTTCTTGAATATGACATAAAAAGCACAGGTAACAAGAGTAAAAATAGGTAAGTTGGACTACATCAAACTTAAAAAGTTTTGTGCATCATAGAACACAAGAAAATACTTGCAATCTGATGGGTTAGTATCCATAACATACAAAGAACTATAATTCAACTACAAAAAATCAAATAATTTGTTAATGAATGAATGCAGAATTTGTCTACTTCTCCAAAGATGATATACCAATGGCTAAGAAGCACATGAAAAGATGCTCAATATCACCAATCTTTAGAGAAACACAAATCAAAGCCACAATGATATATTACCTCACATCCATTAGAATGAGTATTATAGGAAATAAATAGAAAATAATATATATTGGTGAGAATATGGGGAAACTAGAACCCTTGCATGTTGATAGTGGGACTATAAAATGTATAGCGGCTATGGAAAAGAATATGAAGTTCACTAAAAAATTAATAGTTTTAGCATATAATTCAGCAATCCCACTTCTGGGTATATATTAAAAGAATTCAAAGTAAGGTCTCAGAGAGAGATTTATGCACTATGTTTACGCAACACTCTTCATAATGACCAAAAAATAGAAGCAACATAATTGTCCGCTGATGGATGATAAATGGATAAAAAATTGTCATATATGTGCAACAGACTTGTATTCAACCCTGAAAAAGAAAGTACATCTTGTTACATGCTACAACATGGACAAATCTTGAGGACATTATGTGAAATGAAATAAGCCAGGCACAAAAAGACAAATAGTATATGATTCTACTTACATGAGGTATCTAAAGTAGGTTTATTCACAGAGAAGTAGACATGATATGTAGCCTTCAGTTTTATTCTTGCTTCAGTTCCTGTGAATATTGGTTGAGGCAGGGCAGGGTCTGATCAAAAGTTTCTTGGGATCATTGCATTTTTAGTATGAGAACAGACTCTTACTTTTCTTTAACAATGTAACTAGAAAGCGCGAAATGTGATTATGGAACCAGAATCAACTGTCTAACTTTATTTTTTACTCTTAAAATGTACGGAAAATTTTGTATATTAAGCAAGCATATTTTCAAACAACTTCTCTTCAGGTTGTCTGGACACAAATCAGTGGCCGTTCTGACACAACAAGGATATATGAAATGAATTAAGCTCAGAGAGAGTTCAATTATTAGTATTTCAAAAGTGCTTCTCTTTGGCTTGTCTAGTCACTACGTATCTTTTCCTTCACTTTATATACTTTGGGCTTTTGAGTCAACTCATGATTCATTGGGAGAAGGATGTGGCAAACCACTCTCAAGGCAATCCCAAAACGGTCAGCCATTGAAAACCCTATGAGGGTCGCTATGAGTCGGACTCAACTCGACGGCACCTAACAACAACAACAACATGGTTCATTAGTATCTCTGTTGAACAAAGTAGGGAAAATAAATTGAAATTCAAACTGTCATTTCATGATTAGCAACTATAGCAACAGATTTTTTTTTTCAGGAAAATGTAGAAACTCCTGGTTAAAGTAGCTTTATAGACTAAAATTGACAATGGTTTTAATTATCCATGTGCTTCCTATATATCACTGTCATTAGATATGGGACTTGAATATTTGGTCCTATTTTTCCTCCTAAAGAATTAGAAAGCTAGCCTAGCTCATAAAATGTAACCTATTATGTCACTTTGAATAAATAGAAAATATCCTAAAATCATAAAACTACAGTCATGAGTTCTGAAAATGCATTCTCATCTTGTCAGTCATACATCAAAACTATCTTGAACTACAAAATACTAATCAGTTAAACAAAAATAAGTATATACTTAATACACACACACACACACACACACACACACACACACACACCTTTCAATGGTATTGTACTTCCCTGTTAAATTGTCAAGTATTTAGGAAAAACACATTACATTCCCATTCCTCCAGAAATCAGATACAAAGGACATTTTCATATAATGTAAAAATGGTGTTTAAGTCAAAAGGTTTTAAAGAAATTGATTTGTGGCTGGCAATTCTAACAGAGAGTCTACAATATCTTTCAAAGGAAATATGACTAGGTAAGTAATATAAATTATTTCTGGGAAGACATTTTGTTGCTTCTTTGTTTAGTGGTATTATCTATCAATGCATACTGTCATTATCCAGGAGCACTCATGGGAAACATTTACCAAATTCAGTATTGTTACTATTTGGTGGTAGCTTCATAGGACAAGAAAGTGGTATAGATAGCCTTTTACACAAATAAAAATTTTTTCAGACATGAAAATGAAGTTAGTAAATATGGTAGTGGTTTTGTTAGTGTTTTGTTTTATTGTTATTATTTCTGTGTGAGCAAAGACAGTGCTTTTTTTGACAGAACAGGTGATAGAATGGTACTGAATTTCTATACTAATGCATAGTCTCTCTTGAGAAAAAGTTTTTATGTATAAAATGATACCTTCTCCATTGAGAACAAAGCAGAATAACACATTTCTTAGTCTTTTATTCTTGGTTCCAGATAATCTCCCCTATTTTAACTTTCTGGTTTTCTTCCTCACAAGACCTATCAAAAACCTTCACTTCAACCTAACTGGTATGTTCAGTCTCAAATATGCTACATTTTCCTGCCTTTATTTTTATTATTGGTGTCTTAGTTCCAGGTGGATCATATTTCCAATGAGAAAGGTAAAAACAACAACAACAACAAAACAAACAAACAAAACAAAAACCAAACCAAACCAGAAAACATTGTTAAAGAAGATAGAAGTGAATATCTCCATAACCTGGGAACATAGAAAGACTTCTTTAAAGAACATAAAAAGGAGCTGAGCATTATGGCTCATGGCTGTAATCTCAGCACTTGGGAGGCTGAGGCAGAAGGATGGATGTGAGTTCAAGGGAAGCCTGGAGCACATAGTTACAAGCCAGCATGGGCTACATGATGAGACTCTGTCTCAAAAAAAAACCAAACAACAACAACAACAACCCCCCAAAAAACACCCCCACCAAACACCAAAACCCAAAAAACACAAAAACAAAACAAAAAACTGAGGGGGGGAGTGAGTTATAAAGAAAATAAATGAAAAGTTTAATACATTAAAATTCAGAATTTCCAATCACCAAAACACACCATTAAGAGAATGAAAACATTATCGACAGATACTTATATCCAGAATACACAAAGAATTCTCACAAATCAATATAGAGTAGAAAACCAGTTAAAAATACATGAGATTTGAATAAGAATTTCACAATGTCCAAATTGTCAATATATGAAAACATATTAGTAATCATACAACTTGAAGGGGTGGAAATTCATATAACTCTGGAAAATTGTTTTGCATTATTTACTAAAGCCAAATATATGCAAACCCTGTGACCTAGCAATTGATCCTACATATTAATATTGTGCACAATAAATAACATAAGATGTGTACAAGGATACTGATATTGCTGCTATTCAAAATAGTCACAAATTAAAGAAATTAAAATTCCATTTAAACAAATATATAAGCAGATTGTAGTACATTGATATAATGAAATATTATACAGAAACAAAAATAATCTACAGGTAAATACAATACTATGCATGACTCCCATAAAAGTTAAACCCAAGTTTAGTTGTTACATTCCATCGAGTTGGATCCAACTCATAGAGACCCTCATAGGGTTTTCAATGGCTGACTGCTTCGAGAGTGGACTGCCACATCTGTCTCCCATTTTTGCAGTGCTAGGGATTGAACCCAGATCCTCAGAGAGTGAGGAGCACCACTCTACCAACTGAGCTAACCTCAGCCATTTAAATGCAGGAGGAAGGTATAAAGGTATAAAAGATCACATCCTGACTGAATTTATATAAAGATAGTAACAAAAAGTTTAAGAGTCAAATTCTTTGGTGATATAAAGTAAAATAATAAAGATATCAGATGTGTGAGAATAATGGTCATCTCTGGGTGACTGAGAGAGGAAATAGTAATTCAAAAGAGGCATAAGAGTATCATCTAAAATGCCAACAATAATTTAATTCTTGATCTTGATAGTCGGTTAAAAGATGTTCTTTTCATAATAAATTATAATGCTCTTTTCTACATATAGACTACATTTCCCCAATAAAAAAGAAAAAAGTGAATGGCATTGTTATATCTTAAATTTGTTCATTCATTTTTATTGAATATTTATTAAATGCTTAATAAACATACCTAGTTGCTAGGTATGCAGCAATGAGCAACATATAAAATCTTTAAATTGTAGTTATAGGAAACAGGAAATAATTTAAAAATAATAACAATGTATTTACTTCCAAGTAAATTTTTTTGTGATAAATGCTGAGGAGAAAAATAAAGCAGGGATAGGTAATGTGTATGTGTATGTGATTCTTGGGAGGGAATGATCAGTATTAGGGAGTCAGAAAGATTTCACTAAAATGGTTAAGATTTAAAAGTTGTGAGGGAATGAAAAGACAACTTATGGAGTAGGAGAAAATATTTGCAAAGTATATATACGATAAGAGTTTTGTTGTAATTAGACACTATCCATTTGGGTTGGACTGATGGCAACCCTATCTGCAACAAAATGAAACACTCCCAGATATTGTGCCATGTACATGATCTTTTTTATGTTTAAGCCCATTGTTGCAGACAATTTGTCAATCCATCTAGTTGACTGTCTTCTTTTTGTTGTTGTCGTTGATCTGTCACACTCCCGAACATGATGTCCTTCTCCAGGGGTTGGTCCCTCCTGACAACATGTCCAAAATACATAAGACACAGTCTAGCTGGACTTTATGAGGAAGAACGTGGCATCAAGATTGGAGGAAGACTCATTAACAACCTGCGTTATGCAGATGACACCACTTTGCTTGCTGAAAGTGAAGAGGATTTAAAACATTTACTGATGAAGATCAAAGATCATAGCCTTCAATATGGGTTACGACTAAACATCAACAAAACAAAAATCCTTACGACTGGGTCA
>VMDO01019769.1:0-27875 GCA_007922755.1 Pedetes capensis
CTCTTTAGAGTATTGAAAAGCAAAGATGTCACATT
The DNA here is from genome assembly GCA_007922755.1 of Pedetes capensis. Lineage (NCBI taxonomy): Eukaryota > Metazoa > Chordata > Mammalia > Rodentia > Pedetidae > Pedetes > Pedetes capensis. The sequence continues at coordinate 36 of VMDO01019769.1, forward strand.
GAAGACGAAGGTGCGTCTGACTCATGCCATGGTATTTTCAGTGGCATCATATGGTTGTGAAAGCTGGACATTGAACAAGAGAGACAGAAAGAGAATTGATGCTTTTGAATTGTGGTGCTGGAGACGTCTATTGAATATACCATGGACTGCCAAAAGAACCAACACATCTGTCCTAGAAGAAGTACAACCAGAGTGCTCATTGGAAGCAAGAATGGCCAAACTGCGTCTTACATATTTCGGACATGTAGTCAGGAGAGAACAATCCCTGGAGAAGGACATCATGTTTGGAAGAGTGGCAGGTCAATGCAAAAGAGGAAAACCCTCCACCAGATGGATTGACACAGTGTCTGCAACAATGGGGTTAAACATAAATAAGATCGTTTGCCTGGCACAGAATTGGGAAGTGTTTCGATCTGCTGTACATAGGGTTGCTATGAGTTGGACTCGACTCGACGGCACCTAACAACAACAAAATATGGGAAATAATAGCTTTGGAAGGGTAGGATATGTAAGAAAGATGTGCACAGAGAAGTGTAGACAGAGGGCTGAGAAAAAATTCTCAGGCTCTTTCCAGTTCCCAAATCCATCCTCCTGAAGTGTAGCCACGTTGACCCTGCCCACCATGAGGTGCGCTTCAGTTGACTTCATACCTGCCTTTTTAAGGAGCTGCCTGGAGCTGCTTGCTCCTTTCAATCAAGAGTCCTAACCACCAAAGGGAGTTTTAGGAAGTGGGTGAGTGAAGGAGGTTCTTTTCTAGGCAGACTACAGAATGGGCAAAGCTCATTATGTCCCAAGGGTGCGGAGCCATGGCATGAAGCTCTTGGACATAGAGGTCTGCCACCAGAGACACACATCAGATGGGAAGAATTTGAGGGATGCCCTGCCCAGGGAGGAGGCATGATCCTCATATGTGAGTTGGTCCCATGAAGCAGCTGGGTGTGTGAGGTAGCCATTCCCTCCATCATACTAAAGAGAATGGTGTAACCTGGAGCCAGCAGCATAGCCCTGGCTCACATTAGCCCAGGTATTGTCACAATATTCCCTTAAGGATTAATTTAGCATAGCATGTTGTTGTTGTTGTTGTTAGGTGCCGTCAAGTCAGTATCCGACTCATAGAGACCCTCATAGGGTTTTCAATGGCTGACTGTTTCAGGATTGCCTTGGGAGTGGATTGCCAGGCCCTTCTCCCATTTTTGCGGTGCTGGGAATTGAGCTTGGGACCTCAGAGACTGCAGCGCAGCACTCTACCAACTGAGCTAAATCCCAGGTAACACTATTTCCCATATTCACTCCTCCTAGTGGGCTAGTAGTGAAAAGGTTTTAATATGTGTGTCATGGGGTCAACAGAGCAATTATTTGTCATCTGTGTTTATTGAGCCCAATGTTGCTAACCTCAAGCACTATATTGTTAATTCCATGTAGTATAAATTAAAAGCAATGTACATTTTTCTGACTATATGACTATATGAGCAAGTTACTTGGACTCTTTGGCTATCAGTATACTTCTTAGTAAAAAAATGTTTAATATGTATCATTTCATAAGATTTCTGTGGAAACTAATACTATGATATGAATGTTTGTTCTGTCTAAAACTGTTGAAATTTAATTGCCATTAAGAGGTCAGGCCTAAAGTCTTGCCCTTGTGAATGGATTAATGCTATTGCAGTGGGAGTTTAGACTGCATCTTATGGATTTTGGACATGTTTTCAGGAGAGTCCAATCCCAGGAGAAGGACATTATGTTTGCGAGAGTGGTGGTTCAAGGAATAAAAGGAAGATCCTCAATTAGATGGACTGATACAGTGGCTTAAACATAAAAAAGATCGTGTGGATGGCACAGTGTTGGGTAGTATTTCATTCTGTTGCACATGAGGTCGCTATGATTTGGATTTGACTTGACAGCAACTAACAATAGCAACAACAAAAAGGGAGTATGTTTATTATTGTGGGAGTGGGTTCATCATTTTTTTAAAAAAAATTGTAAATGACATAAAATTATATGTATTTGTGGGGTACTATATAATGTTTTGATATGGCAGCTGTACCACTGTGGCATCCAATCCTGACAGATCTTAGAAGCTAAGCAGGCTCGGACCTAGTTAGTACTTGGATGGGAGACCACCTGGGAGCATTAAGTGCTGTAGGCTCGGGAGAAGGACCCAGTAGCCCAGTCCCAAAGAACAGTCAGCCATTGAAAACCCTATGAATAGCAGAGAAGCACTGACAATAGTGTTTTACCTGTTGTACCTAGGGTCACTATGAGTTGGACACTGACTCAACGGCACCTAACAACAACAACAATATAATGTTTTGATAGAGGCGTACATTGTATAATGTTCAAATCAAGGTAAGCATATCTACCTCAAATGGTTATCATATCTTTTTGGTAAAAACCTCTTTTTCCTAGCTTTTTCTGAACTATAAAGTACAATTATTTTTATCCATGGTCCTTCTGCAGGACAATAGAATACCAGAAGTTATCCTATCTCACTGTAACTTATTATCTATTGGCCAACTTTTCTCCATCTCTCCCCATTTCCTATTCTCCCCGGTGTGTGGAAACCACTATTCTACTCTCAACTTCAGTGAGATTAACTTTTCAGATTCTACATATGAATAAAATCATGCAGTATTTGTCTTTCTCTATCTGGCTTATTTCACTTAACGTAAACAGCCTCCATTTCTATCCACATGGTCACAAATGAAAGGACTTCATCCTTTTAACGGTTGAATGGTATTTCATTGTGTGTATATATACCACGCCTGCAGCTGTAGCCCTGTGGCATCCGTCAGATCTCAGAAGCTAAGCAGGGTCAGGCCTGGTTAATACCTGGATGGGAGACCGCCTGGGAACACCAGAAGCTGTAGGCTTGGGAGAAGGACCTGGCAACCCCCTCCCAAAAATCAATCTGCCACTGAAAATGCTATAAACAGCAGAGAAGCACTGACAATAGTGTTTCCCCTGTTGTACAGAGGGTCGCTATGAGTCGGATACCGACTTGATGGCACCTAACAACAACAACAACACATATACCACATTTTCAACATACTGATTTTGTTTCCTTTGGATAGATAACCAGTTGGGAGTGAGTTCATTATAAAAAGGCAAGTTCATGCTTCTCTATCTTGCCCGCATGCCTTCTGCCATGTAATAATGTAGCAAGAAGGCCCTTGTGAAAACATAATTTTCTCTTTACTATAAATACTATAGTATTTTGTTATAGGAGCACAGGAAGGGCTAAAACAATTACATTTATGAACATGCAGTGCCTACAACTTAGTACTGAACAAATATTAGCTCTTATTATGACTACTAGACACACAGTTTCGCCTTCAATGAGTTAACTTCATGGACAGGTGCACCTTCCCTTGTGCAAGATTATTTCACACATCACTCTGGACATCTGAGAGTCATCACTTTGGGTTGTCAATCTCAGGTGCAATGCAGAAAATTCTGGTAGTAAAACATAAAATAGCACACTCCAGCCTTTTGAAAAAATAGTTTTCAATGTAGATTATTTCCTCCTAGTGGGTTTTAGTGAAAAGTTGTTTTTAGGTGCTGTTGAGTCAGTACCCAAATCATAATCATAGTGACCATATGTACATCAGATGAAACAGTGTTGCCGTGTTTCTCTGCTACTCATAGGGTTTTCAATGGCTGGTTGTTATTTTGGGAGTGGGTTGCTGGGTCCTTCTCCCAAACCTACAGCACCTGGTGTTCCCAAGCGGTCTCCCATCCATGTACTAACCAGGTCTGACCCTGCGTAGCTTTCAAGATCTGACAAGATCAGATGCCACAGTGGTATAGCTGCAGGCTTAATGAAGAGTAGGGTGAGATAAACAATAGTGTTGAGCAAGTTACAGGTGTGAATTCATGGCATAGAGGTGAAATGGGCTGTTTATAACCAGGGGGCACTCAGTGGCAAATTTGCTGGCATCACAAGGAACTCTAATTCTTGATATTTACTAGGCAGGTGAACTGATTCCAGAAAGTCTTCAGGTTCACAAAGCTCTAAAATCTTTGGAGCAGCTGCCTCCACATCAAAAAAAAAAAAAAAAAAAAAAAAAAAAAGAAAGAAAGTATGATTTTTTTTTTTTTGCCATCTACTGGTCATTTTTGAAAAAGACAATCCACCATCTTTACACAAGCAAAGATGTATCATTCTTTTCTGTGCATGGGAACCTCGCTTGTTCATAGGTGGTGTCCTCAGCTTGCACTTTCCAAGGGATATCCCTAAAATCTCCTTAGAAGTGAGAACAAATGCTAAGGCCCGGGTCTCCAGGAAGGCATGCATCTAGGATAGGCTGTTAGAAGACCTGATTCTCTGTTGGCCTCAGGTCAAGTCATGTCTCCCTCTCAGCCTGTTTTCTCATCTGTGAGTCACCCTGGCTGGTCCTTACTAACTCTAGTAAGCTGAGGTTTAGAATCCCTCAGATCTGGTTGAGTAAATGTATCTATCTATATTTCATTTGTTAAAAAATGAAATCAATGATAATTTATGAAATTATAATGTAATCTCTACAGGCTCTATCATAATGTTGTCTCTTTCAATCATGCTATTGCTAATTTGTCTTCTGTTTTATTAAGCACAAATTTTAGTAATTTTACTGGTCTTTAAAAAAAAAAACTAAGCACTGTACATTGACTGCCTCTTTGGCTATATGTTTTCTATCTTACTAAATTCCACTCTTTTATTATTTCTTTATTTCTTAGTTCAGTTTTAATTTCCTCTTCATTTTCTAGTTTCTTAAGGTTCACATATATTGATAATGGACATTTCTTCTTATCTACATAAACATGAAAAGCTATACATTTTTATGAGCACTACTTTGCATCCTTTAAATTTTATTTGTTGTGTTTTCACTTTCACTCAGTTAAAGATATTGTCTAATATCCCATGGACTTTATTATTTGATTCAGGTACGAATATGAATTGTATTGACTTAAAGTGAGAAATACCAGCTTATCTTTTGTTAACAATTGTTAACAATTTCTATTTTCATTCTGTTATAATTAAAGAACACACTCTGTATGGTTTAGCTCTTAAAAATGTATTAACATTTGTTTTATGGTCCTGCGTATAGTCTATCTTGTGAATGTTTGACATGCACATGAAAACAATGTATACTCTGCCAGTTGCACACTTCTAATCCCAGTGACTTGGGAGAGTGAGGCAGGAGGATTGCAAGTTTGAGGCCAGGGGCAGTCCATGTAATTTAGTGTGACACTATCTCAAAACAAAAAAATTAAAAATGGGCTGAGGGCACAGATCAGTGGTAGAGCACTCGCACAGTATGTGCTAGGTCCTTGGTTCAACCCCCCAGAACCACAAAAACAAAAACAAAACAAAATGTGTACTTTGCTTTCTTGGGTGGAATGTTTTTATAAATGTCAATTAAATCAATTTGGCTAAAAGTTCACATTTCCTATATCCTTGTTTGTTTTTGGTCAACTACTGAGCATGGAGGGTTAAAATCTCCAAATCTCATGAGTTTGTCTGTTTCTCCTTTGAGTTTCATCAATTTGAGATTGATGTACTTTGAAGTTTTTGATTGTTTGCTTTTTGCAGTACTGGGGGTTGAACCCGGGGCCCCCTGCTTGCATGCTTTGCAATTGCTGGACCACTGAGCTGCACCCCTAGCCCTTTTTTTTTTTTTTTTTTTTTTTTTTTTTTTTTTTTTTTTTTTTTTTTTTTTTTTTTACTTTTTGAGACAGGGTGTCGCTATGTTACGCACACTGCCTCTGGTCTCGAATTTGCGATCCTCCTGCCTCTGCCTCCTGAGCCTCTGGGATTTACAGGCATGTGCCACCTCACCTGGCATACTTTGAAGTTTTGTATTTAAATGTATACATATTTAGAAATAGTATGTCTTATGGATAAAAACGTCTTGACTTTTATATCCTCATGATAATGCCCCACTTTAATATTTCTTTTCTTGAAGTCCATTTTCTCTGATAGTAATGTAGTACACTTAGTGTAATAGCTTACACTTAGTGATCGCTCAAAGTGTGCTAAGCACCTTTACTCAAGCAATCTTCAGATGGAGAGGGTCTCTAATGCCAGGTCACTGTTTCACAGGTGAGGAAGCCAAGGCTCGGGCATACTGAGTAAGGTGTCCATGGAGCCTCCCCACTGTCTCCCAAACTTAGGAAGAGCCCTGTTCCTCTGGCCCAGGAGATTGGCCCTGCCAGCACCGGGTAAGTGCAAGCAGCCCCCTCTTCTTGCTGCAGCAGCCTAGCCCAGGCCCAGCAGGATGCTTCCTCCTGCTCTTAAAAGCTGGGAAATCCTGGGTGGTGGAGGTGGGGGCTTCGCTCGGCCCATCCTTTGGGGCTTAGCCTTCTGGAAGCGGGATAGGTACAACTTAACTGGTCAGAGGGAAGCCAGAGCCCAAGGGCAAGCCATCTGCAGAGCGATAAACAGAGATGCAGAGACACAGACTTAGACACCCAGAGACAGCGAGACAAACAGAATCAGGGAATCTCAGGGAGAGACGTACAGAGACCCAGAGCAAAAGAGGAGGGTTAGAGCAGGTGCATCTGCACCCGCATTCACCCATACGCTAAAATTGTCAGAGTGGAGAGTCTTCTCCTGGCCATGTAGGCCCTTCGCAGCCTACTGGATGTGACTACTTGCGCCAAAAATCATAGTCCTTCCCTACGTCTCTCTTTCTATGGTAGCTAAGATCGCCCAGAAAGCGAGTCCAGTGCTGCAGGTCGTCATGACCGCCTCTGGTCCAGCCAGCCAATGGTGGCGCACAGAAGTCGGCACGGTAGTGGTCAGCCAACCACGATGCAGAAGCCTCTGAAGGCCACGCCCACAAATGCTCCCCGCTAGCCTGGGCTCCTAATCTGCATAGCTCCGCCCCCAGATCCTGTCTAAACCTGCGGGACCTGCGTGGACTTTTGCGGGCCTGAACAAGCTCGGGTCAACTGCGCTTTGCTTTCACAACCCCACTTCCTGGCGCCATGAAGACTGCCCGCGACGACTCACGTTTCCCTTTCTCCAGAGGCTGCAGAGCCCTTTGGCTGATTACTTGTTGTTAGGTGCCATCTAGTCAAGTCCGACTCATAGCGACCCTGTGGACAGCAGATCGAAACACTTGCCGATTCAGTGCCAGGCAAATGATCTTATTTATGTTTAAACCTACTGACTGATTACTAGACCTACGAATAATTCTTACTTCCGAGAGGCTCGCCTGTCATTGTAGGATCGCAGAGGCGGACCAGACTGTACGTGTCATTCCGTTTGGAAGGGCGACGGTCAAGCATCCACCCTACCATACCCCACGCCTGCCTTTCTTGGCCGATAAAGGATAGTGAAGTTGCCTTGATTCCGATGGCCCCCGTTTGTTGGTCCAGCACGGGTTCTCTATTAAAGCTTAGGGCGCACAACTGCTCAACTGAGAATAGGCTGGAGCCCTCGGTTTGGTTCAAGAAGATGTCAATCAAGCGAAGGGCGGGTGCAAACGCCAGACACCAAACAATACTAGTGGAGATGCTATTTGGATGGGGAGGGACAGGGTCTTCGCGATTGGGCCAGAAGGGAGGCGGTCCCGCCCCCTGTGCCCCAGGATTGGCTGAGCGGGAGCCACGCCCCCTTCACGCCGGCGGCCCTCAGTACAAGAAGTGGCACTGCTCACTCCATTTCGCAGGGCCAGCGGGTTACGTGGGAAGCAGTGCTGGCGGAGCTCTCTTGAGTTCCGACCAGACCCGACCTAGACCCGGGAGGGGCGCGCGCCATCTCCACGATGAGGGGACACCAGTAGGGGGCGGGGGTGTGGCACCCCAGGCAGCTCGTGAGGCTCCGCAACCGGAAGTGTCTTCCGTGAGGCTCCGCTTCCGGAAGTGTGGCAAATACCCAGCGGCACCCGGAAGTGTGGTGCTGCTGCTGCTGCTGCTGCTGCTCCAGGAAATGTTGGTATCCGGCCGGTTGAGATTCGGGGTTAAAACAGGTGTTTAGGTCTCCGTATTTCCTAAGGCCCCGTGGAGCCTCCTCCTACAGGAAGTATTGGAGGGTGCACGTGTTTGGTCACGGTGTCGAATGTCTCATCCCGTGGAAAGTCGTGGAAGGAACAAACACTAGGAATGTGTCCAGGGGCGCTGGCTCTGTAAAGGCTTTAAGAAGTTTCCTTTGCTGCCCGTCACCCTCCACTCCCCTTCTCCCAGGGATGTGCAGATGGAGGCCGGCGGAGACGCTGCTGCCCCAGCCCCCGGGGGCGCGGAGGACCTGGAGGAAACACAGTTCCCCAGTGAGGAGACTGGAGACAGTGGAGGGGTTCACGCGAGCCTTCTGGCTCCCGGAGACGGGGACCCGGAGGAGGAAACAGGTATACCCTCCCCGCACTGGGATCTTGGAAGGGTCATTGTTAGGCTAGGGGAGAGAAGATCAATGGGCGCTCAGTGAGGAATCTTTGGGGAATCAAGTAGGTAGCTTAAACCATAGCTGGGCCAGTAGATCATCGTGAACTCACTGGTGTAATTTAAATCATTGAAAAACGAAAAGGAAGTTAGTGGCGTATCAGCTGATGTTCACTGGGTACAGTCCTGTGGTCCTGGACAGGTGCATCCCATTGTGGAGGGTCAAGGGTAGAGATGATCCGACTTTTTCTGGGAATGTCTGCATTTTAGCATTAAAGTCTCTCACCCTGAGAACTTTCTCAGTCCTGGGCAAACCAGAATGTACTTGATGTGAGTATAGGTCATTGAGCAATCAAAAAGGATGTAGTTGGGGTCAAAGAGGTTCATTGGGAAGTTAGGGTGTTTGGATCAATGAATCAGTAGAAAAAAATCAATAGGATCAGAGGAGAGACTATTTAGAAGTTAGTGTTTGGAGGAACTAGGATGTTAAATCATTGTGATGGGAGAGGGGAGTCAGCGCAGGGTCAATGGATATTTACATCATTCGAGAGTTCGGAAGAGCCTTTAAGAAATCTAATGCTAATGGCGATTAGTAGGAGAGGAGGGTAAATGAGATTATTTGGAGAATCAGAGGATCAGTAGGGGGGGGTCATTGAATAGTCTGATAGTGGGTTTGTTAAGTGTCATTATCAATAGGAATCATTGGAGAATCACTGTTTTGGGATTAGTGCATGTTAATGTGGTCTTTGGGGAGGATCAGCATATATCACTAAGAATATGGGGGGTCCTTTAGGACTTGAGAATTACTGTAAGGTAATGGCAATTATTGAGAGGAAGTAGTTAATATTTGGAAATGCTGAGATATCAATGAATGTAATTAAGAGGATAGGAGGTCATTGACATTTTATGGCAAAATTAGACATAGTTGCACATGAATAAAAATGATTGTCATTGAGTGAGTTGGTGATATCAGTGGGGATAAATGAAGCAGTGGGGGCCACTGAAATTGTGGGGCTTAGTGAATATTAATGATGGTCATAGGTAAAAACAGTGAAGGGCACAAAAGCCTTGTATGTTAGTGGAGGTTAATGGTGGTAATTGACATAGTGGAGGGAGTGGATGTGGAGTGGAATAAGTTGTGGGTCAGTATAGTCATTAAGAATCATTGAAGAACTAGGTATTAGTGATGTTAATGTGGGTTTACTGGGGTGTTAGTGTATATCAGTGGATGTAAATAGTGGGAATGAATAGGGATTGGGAGAGTCCTGAAGATCTGGATGTTAGTGGTTATTCATGAGAGTCAGTGGGAGGATTAGTGAAAATCACTGGGAGCATAAATGTTTGACCAGGAGAGTCACTGGGAATCATTAGGAATTAGTGGACATCAATGAAAATAAAAAGGAGTTAAGGGAGGTCATAGGGTCAGGTGCTCAGATATTAGTGGATGTTAGTGGAAGCCATTGAGGGTGAGTTGGTACCAGGAGAATAAATGAGGTGTCAGAGGAACTGAGAGGGGGTCAATGAAGATGAAGATAAATGGTTATTCTGAAGCAATGGGGTGCTTTGAAGACTTGGGAATAGATTGTTGGAAGGGGAATAATTTGTCATTAGGGACACAGAAAGTCCAGTGAAAGTCAATGAGAGCATATCGGGTCATTTGGGTTTTGTGGGGATCATTGGAACCTTAGTGGGCATCAGCAGGGAGGTACCAATCATTGGTCATTATGAGTCACTGGCCACTGAGTGGCAAGGGAGATATCGTGAGGTCTTTGTTAGGACACAGGGGTTGTTGGTGGGCAGGTAGGGATTTGGTGTGATGTGGGAACATGGGCTTGGTGGGACTCCACAGGCAGATGACCCACCGGGGGTTCCCTTTTAGGATCCAGGGCCAAGGACCAGCCTCCCAGCCTCCTGTCACCACTGCCCCAGTCAGAGATCCCACCAAGCTCCTGTGAGCACTGGCACACTGCAGCCGCGGACAGCAGTCCCATTCATGGCCCTGAGAGTGGCTCCGGGGTCCAGGGTGGGGACCTAGGTGATGAGGACTGGCGCAGCCAGCGGAAGCACGTGTTTGTGTTGAGCGAGGCTGGCAAGCCCATCTATTCACGGTACGGCAGCGTGGAGGCGCTGTCGGCCACCATGGGCGTGATGACAGCCCTCGTGTCCTTCGTGCAGAGTGCAGGAGACGCCATCCGCGCCATCTACGCTGGTGAGCTGAGGGGCGGGAGGCGGAGTGGGGACAGTGGCTGGGAATAACACTGGTGGGCTGGAGTCTAACCAGCCACGGGTAGATATGTCTGCCACCGAAATGAGTCAGTGGAGGCGACTGACCATCCAGGGATGTGTGTGGTGAGGTCCATCTCTGGCCTGTTGGGTTCTGAGTGGTCACCTCCCTGGGATCTGAGTGAACAGCAGGATGCTGTCCTGTTGCCTGAGAGCGTGACAGCAGGGGCTGAGCTGCGTGTCCTGGTTTTGTCTCAGTCCTTGCTCCCTCTCTCCCCCGGTGCTACCCCCACTCTGTCCTGTGTGTCTAACATGCCTGATCCCTTGACAGCCCATCATGTCTCTACAGATGTCCAAATTCTCCCAGCTTGCCCTTGGCTCAGTCTCGATATGGGCATACGCTGGCTCAGTCCAGGTGGCTTGTGTGCTGTGGGGAGAGTGGCAGAGCCCCTGCTGACCCCTTTTGGACTACACTCCTGATCCATCTCTACCCCTACCCTTGCCTCCCCCCAGAGGACCACAAGCTGGTGTTCCTGCAGCAGGGTCCCCTGCTGCTGGTGGCCGTGTCCCGGACGCCTCAGTCGGCAGCTCAGCTGCGAGGGGAGCTGCTAGCCGTGCACGCGCAGATCGTGAGCACGCTAACGCGCGCAAGCGTGGCCCGCATCTTTGCGCACAAGCAAAACTACGACCTCCGCCGCCTGCTGGCGGGCTCGGAGCGCACGCTGGACCGCCTTCTGGACAGCGTGCAGCGAGACCCAGGGGCCCTGCTCCTGGGGGCCGTGCGCTGCGTGCCCCTGGCCCGCCCACTGCGGGACGCCCTGGGCGCGCTGCTGCGGCGCTGCACGGCACCGGGCCTGGCGCTGTCTGTGCTGGCGGTAGGAGGACGACTGATCACGGCGGCCCAGGAGCGGAACGTGCTGGCCGAGTGCCGGCTGGACCCAGCTGACCTGCAGTTGCTGCTGGACTGGGTGGGTGCACCAGCCTTTGCGGCTGGTGAGGCCTGGGCACCCGTGTGCCTGCCTCGCTTCAATCCCGACGGTTTCTTCTATGCCTACGTGGCCCGCTTGGACTCCACGCCTGTCTGCCTGCTGTTGCTTGGCACGCACCGGGAAGCCTTCCACGCCATGGCCGCCTGTCGGCGCCTGGTGGAGGATGGGATGCACAGCCTCGGTGCCCTGCGTGCCCTGGGGGAGGCTGCCAGCTTCTGCACAGACCCAGCAGGGAGCGCCCCTGCCTACAGTGTGCAGGCCGTGGGGGCACCCGGCCTTCGGCACTTCCTCTATAAGCCGCTGGACATCCCTGACCACCACCGCCAGCTGCCCCAGTTCACCAGGTAGGTCCTAACCCTGTGTGCCCTCAGCCAGGTGAGAAGACTTGTCCAGCCAGGGGGGTCAGCATCTTGTAGATGTGACTCAGGAGAGACAGCCAGCTATGCCCTCCAGAGAGGGGACAGAACAATGCTGTAATGATGGAGGCTCATCCACTAACCTGAAGAACTCCCCCTATTCTAGTGGCGAGACGGGACCGAGAACCTAGGGAATCTCCTAGTTAGAAGGGGAGGCCTGGCCTTCAACCACTGAGAACCCTCAAGTCTAAGTTGTGAGGCTCAGCTTCATAAGTTAATTAAAAGCCTAGACAGAGAAAGGAGATGGGCCAGCCAAGAAGGCCCCTGACTAACTTCACCCTCCGCCTCCCTCCGTCCCGCAGCCCCGAGCTCGAGGCCCCTTACAGCAGAGAGGAGGAGCGGCAGCGGCTCTCGGACCTCTACCACCGCCTGCACGCTCGCCTCCACAGCACCTCCCGGCCCCTGCGCCTCATTTACCACGTGGCTGAGAAGGAGACGCTGCTGGCCTGGGTGAGTTGGAGAGAGCTGTCGGTGAATCAGCTCCCCACCTCAGGCCTCCGTCAGGCACACCGAACCTGTGCCTGGGCTGTGCCTTCGCCTGCCACACTGTCCCTGCCATGCATCTTTGAACCTCTCATTGACCGAATCACTGCCTGCAACCCTGTATTAGCCCCACTGTTCTCTTTGCGTTCCCTCCATTCACAAACAGTACAGGTCTTTGATTTTCAAGAGACCCCATTAACTACTGCCTGCTGATTCCCCATTTCCCACTAGTGCCAGTTTGACTCAAGTCACCAGTACTCCTTGACCGCTACAGGCCATGCTGGACCCTCTACCTGGAGTGGCCTTCCTGGGTTCCTGCCTCACTTTCTGTGGGTCTGTGAAAGGTCAGCTACTGAGGGAGACCGGCCAGGGGGACCCTGTCAGAAGTGGGACCTCCCCCCAGGCTCTGCTATTTATTAAATAACTTATTTCACAGTTGTTTATCAAGCATTGTTCTAGGCTGAGGGTTTTAGCTTTTTAACCTGTGCTTTTCAAGTACCTTTAGACGTAGAAGTTGTAAAACTAGTATGATGAATTACCATAAAGCAGTCCTATACCTAGTTTCTCCAAAGGTTAACATCTTACAAACCATAATAGCTTACCAAACCAAAAGTTAACATTGCTGCCATATCATTTAATCCGTGGACCTCATTGAGATTCATTCAGTTGTCTCATTCATTTCCTTTTACTGGTCCAGAATCCTGTCTGGGATCACATGTTGGACTCATTTATTGTGGAACATTTCCTAGGTCTCTTCTTGGCATTGGCACGTTTGAAGAGAGTGAGTTGGCTTGTAGAATGCCCCTCACCTTGAGTGAGGCTATGACCTCCTGTCTCCACACTAGTCATGCACTTGGGGCAAGAATCCCACAAAAGTGATGTGTGCCTTTCTCTGCCTTGTATCAGGGGCACATCATGTCAGTGTGTCCCATTGATGATGTCAACTTTTATCTCTTAGTCAAGGTGGTGTTCACCAGACTTCTCCAACTGTAAAGTTAGTAGTTTCCCCTTTGTCATTAGTCAATACCTGTGGCAACTGTGTCAAAATGCTGCTTTTTATCATACTTTAACCCACTAATTTTAATATCGATTTACGATTTTAACTTAGAGCAGTTATTAGTTTGGTGTTTGCCCAATGATGCCTTTTCTAACTCCATCTACAGAAGAACATTTCCTTCTTCTGTTCTTGGATTTTTGTTGTTGTTGTTAGGTGCCATCAAGTTGAGTCAGACTCATAGTGACCCTACTAGGCTTTTTGAGGACTGGTTGTTTTTCAGGATTGTTTTAGGAGTGGGCTGCCATGTATTTATCCCCTTTTTGTGGGGATGGAACTCAGGGCCTCAGGGAGTGTGGAGCAACACTACCAACTGAGCTAAACCCCAGCATCCTTGGATTTTTAATTTTATATAAATATAACCTTATGGGATTTTTCTTTCATTCAGTGGACTAAAATACTTTTTTTTTTCTGTCATTTATTTTGGTGTTGAAATAGTCTGATTTAGTGAGTGGGAGTCCTGGTGTGGTCAGAGTAGACCCTGTTTTTCTGTGACACATCCCCATTACTGTGCAAGTGCTGTTTACTTAACATTCTCTGTGTCAGTTCTAGACTCATCCATTTCTCCAAGGACCCTTTGTACCTTTTAGTAGACAATGGCATTTAGAAACAAAGATATAGTAGGCCCTGAGTTTTAGATCAGGTGGCCAGGGACGGCCTCCCTGAGAAGATAGCATCCAAGTGGAGAGAGAAGGTGTTAAGCCATGTGGGAATCTGGGAGACCTTGCGGAGGGAAAGGACTGCAATGTTGTGAGGTGGGGCCGAGGCTGGCTGTGTTTGATGAACAGCAAGGAGAGGCTGGGACAGGGGAGCAGAAGGCAAGGCAGTGGGGAAGTGGCACAGAAAAGATGCTGGTGACCTATGGGGTCAGGTCTCTAGGGTCAGCGTGAGGCTTAAATTGACTACCCCTTTATATTGTGCCCAGACTACAAACGATGAAAAAACATCCGTGTAGAGTTTGAAGAGGACCTTGTATATAATTGCTCACTGAACGTTAAGCATTGTTGTTATTGTTATTTTTAGTCTGTAGATACGCACACTGAGGACTAGAGAGTAACCACACACACACACACACACACAGTCAGCATCACCCAGTTGAAGCTGCTGGGTCCCTATGTCTTCTAGGCCCAACTGAGCATCCCTGGCCCACCTCTGACACAATAATATCAGCCATAGCTACTTAGTGTCCCAGCAGCACCAGGGGGGAGCTGCTGCCAGGTACAGCTGCCAAGCTACAAGAGGGAAAGCTGGGGCTGGGTTTGGGTAGACAGGATTGTCCAGCTCTAGTCCACCTGACTGTGTCTCCTCCCGATCCCCCAGGTGACCTCCAAATTCGAGCTCTACACCTGCCTCAGCCCCCTGGTGACCAAGGCAGGTGCCATCTTGGTAGTGACTAAACTTCTGCGCTGGGTGAGGAAAGAGGAGGACCGGCTCTTCATTCGGTACCCACCCAAGTACTCCACACCCCCAGCCACCTCTGCTGACCAAGCTCTCCACAATGGCTTATTCTCTGGACTCTGAATAGCAGAGCTCCCAAACTGCTGGGAGCGACCACTTTTGGCTATGACCTTCTGTCTCCACACTAGAATGTGGGTAGGGGTCCGTCTGTGGCTGGTGTCTGTCTCCCTGGGAAGTTGGATAAGATCAGAGGGCCTGCCTGCAAATGAGAGATGGACCGCGGCAGCCAGGAGCTCAGGCTGCTCCCCCAGTCCCTTCATGCACTTCCACCTCTAGGAAATTCTTACCCGCTGCCGTCTCCCTTCCATCTGCCTCTTCCAGGAGCTATCCCCTCCAAACGTGCTTCAGAAGTCTGCCTCCTCACTGGACTCTCCCTTTGCAGGGCTTGCCAGGGTTTCTGGGAGTCATCCACGGGGGTTCTGGAATGGAGATTGCAGGACCAGCCTGTGCTTGGAACCGGCCTGAGGATATTTTTAAAAACTGGGCATAAAAGGCCTAAAACCAAGCCCCCAGAGACATACCTTTGCACTTGTACTTCTGTTCACTTTTACCCTGCCAAAAAAATAAGCCCCATGAATGTTGGCAACTTCTAGTATTAGTAAGAAGGTGGCCTTTGGTGTCCACCGGTATAACAGCACATACAGCACCTGACTTCACATAGTGACTGAGAGCCATAATTTTTACAAAGACCGTACACTTAGGGTCTAAGGCTCATTTTACCCATCCGTGAAACGGAGATAACCTTTTCTCATAGGCTCTTTAATGACTATTTGTACTTGGAAAACGGTCAGAACTCTGAAGTACCACATGGCAGGTGTGCATTTGTACCAGACTTAGACACTCATTAACAACACAAACCACGTAAAGAGGGAGAGACCTTCTTACACTTGGTGCGTGTGCACAACCCTCACTCTCCAATGGCCCAATACTCTAGGTTTATGCTGGTTTGGAGTTGCAGGCTCCGGGTTGTACACATGCGCGCTAACTGAATCGGGCACACAGGATGTTCTGCGCTTGCTCAGAGCAGATAGCGGTTTCCTCCATTACGGTTTACCAGCGTATAAGTGCGCAGTACGCGTGCGTATTGCCTGTCGCTGTCATATGTTTCCTTCATGTGTGCCCCTCCCTCATCATCCAAGGCGCATGCGCAGTCCCTGCTTTGGAAAATGGCGGGGAAGCTGGATTCTTTGGAGAAGGAGGAGTTGGAAGCCGAGGAGGAGGCCAAGGAAGCTGAAGGTAATGAGGGCCAACGCTCTGCATTTCTCCCCCAACAGGGCAGAAAGGAGGGAACGTCTGCCCATTACAATAATGAAATAACGATAGAGGTAGATTTTTAAAAATAAAAATTTCAGCCTTTTACCATTGAAACTTTTGACCACGCCAGAAAGGGGAAATAAGTAACATTCACAATCTCGTCTCCTAGCTTAACTCTTAACTGTTGACTACATCATTCAAGCATTTTAAAGAAGCAGTTTGGTGTGCATCACTTTAAACAACGGGGGAGGAAGGAGCAATATTCTCACAAAAATCGCCCCGCCGCTGGCACCCCTAAGGAAAGTAACAGATCTCCCCCATGCCGTCCTTTCACTCCAACCTAGGTCACACTGCACAGGGCTTCCCCTCAGTGGTTGAGAATGGCTTTCCCACAGGCAGCTGTTCGCAAATCGGCTTTCACTTGTTCGTAATGATGCTTTATCCCCCAGAGAGGGCAGAGAATGAGAATAGGCCTAGAACCTACTGGAAATTGCTGTATGACCAAAAAGAAAAACAATCCACTATTATTTTTTAATTATAGAAATTTTCAAGACGTGCTGAAGTAGAGAAAGTAACAGGAGGAATCCCACCATTCTGCTTCAACAAATGTTCAGTTTTCTGCCCTTTTATCTAACTCCTCTCGCACACCCTTTAAGCCACTGTATTAATAAACACATTAGATTGCATCTTGCCAGGCCTACCTGTGCAGACATCAAAATAACAATTACTGTATCTGATTATTACCAGTCGTGGGATGTGAGGTCTGTGAGAACAGACTTTACTGCTGTTTCTTGACACCTTAAACAATCCCTGCTTGGTAGATAGTTGGTGCTCAGTAATGTTTTACTGCATGAATAATTAAATAACTTTAATACGGAGAGTTTGTCTTTGGTTAGTCACATACTGAATGTCAGCTTTCAAAAAAGGATAACAGAAATGAGGCAGATACAAATGCATCCTACTTATCAAAACATTTAATATAACTGCCACAGTGATTAAAACAAAACTTTGAGTATCAACCTTTCAAATTCGTCAAAGTTGAAATTATGATAAACTTCATTAGCAATGGAGAAAATTGAAAAACATATCACGTTACCCTTGTAATCTACCACATTCTCTTTATAAAGGGAAAGATAATATCTAGTATTGATGACCACAGAGATACAGGCCTTCTCTTGCCTCATTGGGAGAACTGACCAGTAAAGGCTCTGTTAGGGGCCATTTGACAGAGTATTTTTAGTATCTAAAATGCTGATCCACATCTGTAGTCACCATGCTGGGCAATCATAGAGGAATACACAAATACATGGACAGTAGTGATCTGATCATTGGTTGTCAAAATACAAGGAAATACAAGGAATAATACAAAGGAAAATAAGAAGGAATCATCACAGGAATGGCCAGGTCTTGATACATCCATGCACACTGTAGAATGCCTGTGGGTGGACTTTTTTTAAGAGGCAGAGAAAAATAATTTTAACTGGAGAAGATCATTATTCATTGATACAAAATGAACTCCAAAAGAAGTTATATTTTTATTAATAAAGAGCCAGTTGGACTGAAACAAACAAAAAGTCAAGTATAGTCTCCTGTGTGTAAGAAAAATATTTGAAGTCTAATGGCCTAACTGGCAACTGGACAAGGGATTCTGATTTGGGGGAGTGGTGCAGAAGTGGAGGCATCTTGCAATTTACTTTTCTCTTAGAAAAAATGTAAGTAGTGCTAAGCATTTTTAAAATATAAAGGGAAAGGGAAAAGTTGAATGGCATCTGAGGATTATAAATATTGGATTAATATTAACATCCAGGTTTTGAGGGTTATATTATGGTTACTTGGTAGATTCCTTCTATATAAAGGAAATGTACCCTGGAATATTTGGGAATTACACACTCTACTGGCTGCAACTTATGTTTCAGATACACTCAAAAATAAGGAATCATACTGAAGGGCAAATGGGAGCACTGTGGCCTATTTCTACAACTTTTGTGTACATCTGAATTTATTTCAGAATAAAATGCTTAAAAGGTGCTCATATGCTACAGGCTGTTTTCTTTTTCAACGTGGAACCTAAAAAGTTTTTTTTTTTTTTTTTTTAAATTTTAAGATGTTACATTATCTCTTGCTCTTGGCCTTGTCTCATGAGTAGCACTAGAAAAGCAGTGGAGAGGAAAAATACAGATAGATCTTTTGAAGAAGTAGTTGCAAAAGTCAGCTGCAAAAGACGTGACAATGAGGGAAAAGTGCCTATGGTCTGAGTATTGAGTGCTGTCACATGATGGTTATTAATCTTATTTGACGTGATTATAGGATTGAGGTCATCTTAGAAAATGTCCTTAAGTAGTTGAGACTCAAGTAACTGGGGAGGAAGTGTCAGGAAGCCTGAGGCTTACTCGGAAATATTTGAATACATGAAAAACAAGTGAAGTAAATCAGGATGAGCACTTGTCAGATCTGGGTGATGAGTACATTAGAATTCATCATGGTATCCTTTCTACTTTCATGTGCATTTGAAATTTCTCTAAAATGTTAAAACAATCACAAAACCTCTTGTTATTAAAGTATTTTTGTTTCATTTCTAAATATTAATATTTTAATAATTAAAATGTCTCCAGAGTTAGTAATGATTATATTTGGGCAGCAAGATTTAGGGCCAAGGAGAGAATGGGAAAGTTCACTTTTAAGTTCACATATTTCTGTAGTGTTTCAATTTTCTTAGAAAGTTATTGGGTAAGAAAGTAAAAAAGTGACACATGAAATCCATTTTATTAAGATCTCTAAATATCACTAAATTGCTGGCAGTAGTCATTTCTGGGAAGGGGACTGACTTGGAGAAGGGGCTGTTAGTGAGATGAGACTTTTAATTCCATGTTCTACAATTATTAAGCAATTTACAGTGCTACATACTAATTTATAAAGGATTTTAGGCCACACAAAAGAATGCAAAGATAATCATTCCACTAAACATTTCAACAAAATTTAGTAAGCTCAGATTAAAAAACTCTGATTTACAGTATGATTTTTAGTGGGCAGCAAGAGTTTCATCCTACAAATGTGCTGTAATTAGCTGATCCCTTAAGGTACCATCAGGTTACCTCCATATTTTAAGATAACAGTGAAATAATGAAAATCTTGTCCACTGTGCTTAACTATTTCCTTGAGATGCATTCCTAGGAATGGAATTTCTGATCCAAAGGAGGTGTAGAAGATTTTGATGTTCAATACCAGAAAGTTTGAAATGAAGCACTATTTATGCTTATCAGATTGGCATAAAAATAAGGAAGGCTGTAAATACAGTTGGCCAGTAAGAGTCAAAGGAACTTGGGGAGTTTCCTTTGTGGGCCTGAAAAAACTGACAGACAATTTTGTATCATTCAAGTTTAATAGTAGACGTAGTCTTTGATGCAGCAAGTAGTCTCTCGGTGTTATTCTAGCTGTATCCAATAGATGGACTCCAATACCTGCACAAAGAAGAATGTACAGAGAGAGTAGACAAGGTAAAATTGTGCCCCTTCTAAAGTTTATGGGGACCAGAACCTCAAAATTTGGCCTTGTTTGAAAAGAGTTCACAGATATGAGGGCTTAAAATGGGATCATATTGGATTAGGGTGTTCTATAATTGAATGGCCTGCAGCTGTAGCCCTGTGGCATCCGATCCCGTCAGATCTCGGAAGCTAAGCAGGGTCGGGCCTGGTTAGTACCTGGATGGGAGACCGCCTGGGAACACCAGAAGCTGTAGGCTTGGGAGAAGGACCTGGCAACCCCCTCCCGAAAATCAATCTGCCATTGAAAACCCGATGAACAGCAGAGAAGCACTGACAATAGTGTTTCCCCTGTTGTACAAAGGGTCGCTATGAGTCGGATACTGACTCGATGGCACCTAACAACAACAACAATAATTGAATGACTGGTGCCATTATTAGAGGAAGGAAATAGGACACAGATGCACAGAGAATGACATGTGATGACAGAAATAGAGGGAAGATAGTGGTACTTTGTTACAGCACCTGAGAAAATGAATACAGATGACCAGCATGGCATTGTTTAATAACAGCAAAAGATGGGAAATAACCTAAATGTCCCTCGGTAGGAGACTACTCTTAAATTACGGTGTATCTGCAGTAGAACATTATGCAGTCACTAAAGAGAATAAAAGGATCATTAGTCTACATTGTCAAAAGATAACTACAATATGTGAAATATGTACAGCATGTTATTTACATAGAAAAATGAGACATATGCTTGTATATGAATTAAATAGCTTGTAGCACAAAGTGATCTCTGAGGAAGGAAATTGGAGCAATTAGAGTGTGAAGGAGAGGACTTTTCACTGTATACTGTGAAGTCTGCTGCATACTTTTCACTGTATACATGTGTGTAAGGATTTGTACATTCACTTTTTGGCTATTTGAGAGTTATATTTATTCATTTGTGAGCTGTTTTCTCTGCCCACTTTTCCTTGAAAAGGAGTGGGTGACTAGGATCTTACCTTTTATCATTGATTTTGAGCATTTAAAATATTTTTAAATGCTAGTATTTTCCTGTGTTTTTTGTTGCTTGAATTTTCAAAGTAACACATGCTCATATATATAATTCAGAAATATATATGGTAAAAACTGCATTCGTCTAAATCAGGATCCAAATAAGGACTCTTCGTTACAATTAACTGATGTATGCCTCAAGTGTTTTTGTTTGGTTTGGTTTTTAATACGGGTTTTCCCCCTCTTATTTTCTTCTTGGCAGTTTATTTGTCAAATAAACCAGGCTTTTATGTGAGTTTCCCACTGTTTCTATGATGTTGATTGCAATTCCCGTGGTGTCATTTAACACATTCACTGCCCTTTGTATTTTCTTCGAATTAATTAGTATTAAGAGAGGGAAGCCTGATGTGATTTCTTTTTTTTTTTTTTTTTTTCCAGTACTGGGGGTTGAACCCATGGCCTTGCACCTGCATGCTCTGCAAGTGCTGGACCACAGAGCTGCACCCCCCAGCCCCATTTTTTTACTTTTTTGAGACAGGGTGTCGCCAAATTACACAGACTGCCTCTGGTCTTGAACTTGTGATCCTCCTGCCTCCGCCTCCCAAGCCGCTGGGATTATAGGCGTCCTAGGATATTACAGGCGTGCGTCACCACGCCTGGTGATTTCATTTTTATGTAGCAGTTTTCTGGGGGAAAAAAAATCTTTCACAAGCCATGTTGTATTCTTCCATCAAGAAGCTCATAACATACAGTTGGCCTGTTTTTTTTTTTGTTTTTTTTTTTTTTGAATGTTAACATCCAATCAATAGCCATTGTCTATATCCAACCATTCATTAGAATTTGCAAATTTGGGGCTATAACACTTTTTAAAAAACATATAAAATATAGGCTGGAGTTTAGCTCAGTTGGTAGAGTGTTGCTGTGCATACTTTGGGGCCCTGGGTTCAATATCCAGCACTGCAAAAATGAGAGAAAGACATGGCAGCCCACTCCCAAAATAATCCTGAAACAATCAGCCTTTGAAAGCCCTATGAATAGAGTTACTGTGAGTGGGACCTGACTCCATGGCACCTAACAACAACAACAGCATCTAAAGCTGCCTGCCCTATCTGTCACATTGGTTAGAACTTCATAATGACCTTGAAAAGCAGCAGTAGCAAAAATACATTTTATCTCACCCCCGAGTTCATTAAGGGGGCATCTGGGGTGTCTTGACCCCTCATGGAGAAACCATTAGGAGTCTTGATTCACCCAGCACATACAGTGAACCATGGGGACAAAGAAGAGGTGTTCTGTGGGGGCCCTGCTCACGCTGGGAGCCTGATCCTCAGCTCAGCTTGGCTTCCACCTCCAGAGTATCTGCAGAGCCCATTTGGCCACCTCGCTGCCTGTCCAGATGGGCCTAGATCTTTCTTTAGTCTCCTCACCCACTAGGCTGTGTAATTCTGGTTTTCATCTCGACAGGACAGGCCAAGTCTTTGAAGAAGACTGAAGACTTGCTGGCAATGGTGAAAAAGCTGCAGAAAGGTCATGTGTCTTGGGTCTGAACTTTAGACTGGGATATTGAATTGGACTGTTGTTGTTAGGTGCCGTCGAGTCGGTATCCGACTCATAGCGACCCTGTGTACAACAGGCGAAACACTATTGTCAGTGCTTCTGTGCTGTTCATAGGGTTTTCAGTGGCAGATTGATTTTTGGGAGTGGGTTGCTGGGTCTGTCTCCCAAGCCTACAGTATCTAGTGTTTCCAGGCGGTCTCCCATCCAAGTACTAACCAGGCCCGACCCTGCTTAGCTTCAGAGATCTGATGGGATCGGATGCCCCAGGGCTGCAGACCTGAATTGGACTAACACAGTTGAAACCCACACCCCTCAACTCACAACCTTGGGAAATTATCCCATTGCACTTTTTCCCCTTATATAATTTTATCCTCTGAACCAAAAAGACAAGCCCACAGTTCAAAATTTAAGAAGTCTAAGGGAATGAGGAAACTACCCCACACAAGTTTCTTAAGTTTCTTCTGGAGATTTTTAAAAAATACAATCATAGGTAGATATTCTTCATCTTCCGCTTTTCCTTCTGAACAGCAAATGGCAATGCAGATCGTTTTGCATTTCACTTTGCTTATCAAGAAGGGATCTGGGAGCCAGCTAGCATCCAGTCCCCACCTTAGGGCTCCAGAAGGGTGCTGGCGGGGTTAGAGGTTAGACCCCTGACCATGCTCAGTTTCCCCTGCTCTTATCTATTGGTCTGCTCCAAAGATAAGGGAACCTTCCCTTCTGCCGCCTTGTGGCTGCATGCAGAAGCATTCAGACTCTTGTCTGGACTAATTTAAAATTGCATCTGTAAGCCTCCACTGTGCCAGAGAGGCCTTGCGTGATTTCTCTTCCCACTTTTAGCTAGACTTCAGCCACACCAGCCCCTCACCATAGTTTTGGACATGGGCCCCACCCTGGTCCCACTGCAGAGGGTTTGCCCTTGTTCTCTTTGCCTGGAATGGTTCCCACCCAACATCTTCTACTTGATAGCCTGTGGGGCCTGCTTCTCTCCCTTGATCTGGAGGTTTTCCATCTCTCAAAAAGCACCTTTCACCCGCTTGTTCTTCAACAGCTCACCTCACGCTGCTTCTCTTCGAAGCGGGCGCTCTCATCCACATTGCTTCTTATCTCTGTTCAACATCCTTCTCTAGCGCCCAGAATGCAGGCCCTGCAAGGGCTTCTTACAGATCCCTCTTAGTACATACACAGCAAGTGCTCAATAAATGCCTGTAGATTGATAGCAGCAGAGACCCAGTGCCAGCCCAGAGTCCTTCGTCTCTGTAGAACAGCCAGGGCATCTCTGTCTTTTCTGGCTCAATCTTTCTTCTTTCTTCAGAAGGAAGCCTGGAGCCCCAGATTGAGGACCTGATTAACCGGATTAATGAGCTGCAGCAAGGTAAGCTTGGGACCTAAGGTGGCCATCTAGGCCAGCAGGAAGGGCTTGAACTTTCAGTGCCTCTAATATCTGTAAAATCCAAGCCCCCACCTCCACCCCAGGGCTGTTTAAAGATGGACCACAGTCAGAAGAAGAACAGCAAGGCCAGAGGCTGTGTTCATACAGTGTCTTCTTCCCTTCTTTGGCCCAGCAAAGAAGAAATCCAGTGAGGAACTGGGAGAGGCCCGAGCTCTCCAGGAGGCCCTGCACAGGGAACTAGACTCCTGTAAGTGGGGCCTGAAGAGGAACCCAGAGATCCCCTGACCACTGCTGATGTTCCTGCACACAGCCCCGGGCCTTCACATAGGTCCCGCCCTCCCCTGCAATGTTCTTAGGGTGCTTCATCCTGATTGCCTCTGGCTTTATCATCTCACCTTTCAGCTCTCAGTGCAAACAGCCCTGCCAGGTGACCTTGGTGGTCCTAGCAAAAATAGAATTCTACCCTCTTTCTGTCCCTCTCCTGCTCTTGGTTGTTTTGTTCTTTGAGAGCCTCTGTTTCTACCTGACATATTCTGTGTAAATTGTGTTCGTTCTTCCTTTGGCACTTAGAGGGAGTGTGGGCACATGGGAAGAATCCAGGTCGGGGTGGTCCTCATGGGGGCAAGAGTGGCAAGAAAACACCTCCCCTGTCTGGGGCTGTGATAGGCCTGCGTCGTTTTGCCCCTTGCATGGAGTCCCAATGGGGACCTGGGATGTGGCCCCAGGGGGCTGAAAGTGTCACTGTGTTTTCCAGTGAATAGAGAGAAAGTGCACCTAGAGGAGATCTGGAGCAAGAAGCAAGGTACTCCCCCATTGCTGTGTCCTCTTACTCTACCTGACCACCTCACAAGAGCCCGCTCTCTGGAGCAGCCCGAGGAGGCCCCCAGAAACTGTGTCAGGGGCTTCCCTCTGCTCAGATCTCTCCTTTGGTTGCCTCCTCGTTTGGAGGATACACTGGAGTCCTGTCAGTGCCCTCTAGTCCCAGTGTGACGTGGGGCCCCCTACCTCTGCCCAAGTCTGTCTCCCCACGAGCTCTCCAGGGCCAGCTTGGCTCCTCTCTTCACAGAGGCACTGATGATCCTCCGGCAGCACACCCAAGAGAGGGAAACTGAGGCTCAGCGGTAAGAGGGCCTGCCCGTGTTCCTCCCCAGCTCATCCTAAAGCCTGAGGCCCGGGCAGCCAGAGGGAGGCAAGGAATCTAGGACACAGGTTCCCTATTTCCCTTTCTAGACAAGGCATCCATTGATCATCCATTATTTTAGGTGGTGGTGGTAGTAGAGATTAACTCAGCTGTTTAGTCACCTGTTAGTAATTTCTTTATCAAATACATTTCACCTAACAGTAGTATTCTAACTTGCCCTGTTGGCCATCTAGCTCCTCTGCCATCCATCCATTTGGTTATCAGTCTCCTCATTTTAGTTACTCATCTTCCACTTACCTGTTTGTCCATTCACCCACTCATATATCTTTCCAACTAAGTCATCCAGCCAAACAGCCATCATATATTCGACCTGTTATCTAATCTTTCATTTATCCAAACATCCATTCATCTTCATCTTTCCAATTTTCTGTTCATGTGCCATTCGTTTCTTCCTCAACATCTATCCAGACATCTATCCGTCCTTCCAGTGATTCTTCCATTACTTCTCCATTGAACTATCATCCCTCCAACTCATTTCTTTAGCCAGCCATCATGTCCCTAGCCAGCCAATCCAATTAATTAATAATGCAACCACCGTTTCACTCATCTCTTCATCCTTTGAGCCATGACTGGAGTCTCATGTCCTGCTGCATCATGAATGTAACTGTGTGAGGAAACCTGATTATATGCAGTTAATGTCTGTGCATGCTGAACCAAACTACCTACAGTGATGACTATTTGTTTATTTACCTAATCCACACAATGACAATTATAGGAGGTAATGTCACCCTTCCATCACTACCACTGTATTACACATGAAGAAATTGAGACCAAGAGAAGTTAAATAACTTCTCTAGCATCATAAAGAAACATATCTAGTCTTCAAGTCAGGATTTCAGAATCCATGATCCTAAATTACCACATCCCCTCAAAAAATTCTCTGGAGGACAGGATGATCAGGACAAGTTCTGTGGAAGATAGGACAGGTGAAGGTCTCGACAGAGGCCCATAAAGCTTCTGGTTGAACAGAAGGAGCTGGGTGAATGTTTTGAGCAGATGTCCCTGGCCCTGCTCCCATTGGCAAGAGTGGGGGCTTCTTCAGAGTCTGACTGAGGGGAGTCTTGCTTTTCCCAGGAAGTACATGGTATGGGAGTGCAGAGCACATTTCTGTCCACCACCCTCAGATCACAGAGAGTCACAAAGGAAGCTGGGGAAACTCCCAAAGTTGGGATCTGGTGGGCCACTGGATAGAATGGAGTGTGGCTTGCGTCAGGAAGAGTTTTTGGTCAGAACTGTTGGAACCCATGAAGGGGCTCCAGGAGAGGGAGCACAGGGCCAGGATCTGAAAGCCTGTGCATGGGGTGCTCCAGAGCTGGCTGATCTGGAGTCTGCCTTAGCGTGTGATCTCTCATTTCTTGGTGTCCGCCCCTAGGTTGGACGTCAAAGAGCAGTTGGAGGATCTGATGGGCCAGCACAAGGACTTCTGGGAGTTCCATGTGAGCCATTATCATTGCTTCTGCTGACAGGCCCAGTGTCCACCCCTGCATAGACCCAATACCAGTATCTTGACTGGTAGTTTTCCTGTCACTCTTGACCTTACACCTGGCTACTTTTCACCAGTCCCCATTGCCACACCGTGCATTGCTTGCTGGTTTTTGCAATAATCATTGTAGATCCTTCCCTCCCCCCGTTCATCTAGAGTGTTGACCTCACAGGGGCAAATGGGAACCTTGAGAAAGCCCTCATCAACTGTGGACGGGGCATCAGGCAGAATTCCTGGGCCAAGTCTTTGCTGCCTACCCCAAGCAAGTTAGTGGGGGTGGGAGGCACACGCACACTCTTAACTAGTCTCTGGGGAGGGCCTCCGAGCAGGTGACATCTGAACACAGACGTGAAGGAAGCAGCACTGCAGGTATGTGGTAACAAGTGTTCCTGGTAGAAGAAAGGTGGACCTCTGCCTGAGCGTTGGAGTTACAGCAAACGGTGAGGGCAGGAAGGACAGCGTGAAGAAGTGAATTTTGGGAGGTACACAGGTAACATGGGAGCTACAGGGGAGAAATGGGTCTCCAGCCGCAGCAGAAACTGCACAGAGTCGGTACCCAGCTGAATGAATGAATGACCTAATGTAGGTAAAGACTTGGTCAGAAACCCAAAGGGGAGGGCGGGCGGACGGACAGGCCGCGTCTTCCCTCGCAGATGCTGGAGCAGCGGCTGGCCCGCGACATCCGAGCGCTAGAGCGCAGCCGGGAGCAGCTGCAGGCGGAGCGTAAGGCGGGGCCGGGCGGGGCGGCGTAGGCGGGGCCGGGCGGGGCGGCGTGGGCGTGGCCGAGGGCCTGGTGGAGCTGACTCCCCGCCCCGCAGGGACTCTGGTGTGCGCCAGGCTGCAGGAGGCGGAGCGGCGGCTGCGCGCGGCGCGGCAGGCGGCGGGCGCCCCGGCAGCGAGCAGCGGGTGAGGGGGAGGCGCCTGGTCCCCGCGTCCCGACTGCCCCGGGGTCTCCGGCGGCTGCCCCTCCGCCCCTCTCCTCTCACGGTCCTTCTCTTCTCCCTGCCCTTCGCAGGCCGGAGGCGGAGTGCGAGGCGATCCGAGGACAGACCTCGGGGGCCGCGGGCCGCAGAGAGGTGGGCGCCAGGAGGACGGCGGGGACCGCGGCGGGACGGGCAGGGGTCCCCTCAGAGGAGGGTCGGAGGGCAGGCGTCCCGGGCGCGGGGGTCCCCGCAGCCTGACTCCCGCTG
This sequence comes from Pedetes capensis, assembly GCA_007922755.1. Classification (NCBI taxonomy): domain Eukaryota; kingdom Metazoa; phylum Chordata; class Mammalia; order Rodentia; family Pedetidae; genus Pedetes; species Pedetes capensis. The sequence continues at coordinate 27,573 of VMDO01019769.1, forward strand.
CCCGCAGGCCGGCCGCGAGCTCCCGCGCGTGCGCGATCCCGACGGCCCCCTGGTTTCTGAGGACCCACCGGGTGTCGCCCTTTCTTCGCGGACTGCCGAGAAATAAAGGCGGTGATCCGGGAGTGGGTCCAGTCTGTGCGCCGGGAGGCCCTGGGCGTGGGAGGTGGGCGGAGCCGCAGCCGGGCTCCACCCTCCAGTCGCGTGGCGGGAAGACTGCAGGTGGGTGGCCGGTGCTGCAGGGTCACCTTGGGTTCCTGAAGCACGTGTTTTAACAAGGATCCGAGGGACCGGGTCAAAGACTCA